>JABASP010003194.1:0-15272 GCA_019776565.1 Sminthurinus signatus | reverse complement strand
CAGTATGATTGTGTCAATAAAAAAAACCGCATGTGATTTGGTTAAGCCGTTTGGCTGGAACTGTGAAAAGAACAGACGGACGGACAGACAGACGGACAGACGGACAGACAACATGATAGAATAAGGGGAGCTCGCTTCGCTCGCTCCCTAATAGTTGTTGAGTTTAGTAGTTAGTATTTAGTATTTAGTTTTGTGTGGTGGATTCTTAATGCGTAAAATGTGAATTTTGTGATATGAATGTAGAATGTAGAATGTAGAATGTAGGTAGGCTGACATCAGAAATTGACATCCATACCTTATTATTATCTATATTGACCAAGAAACATGCCCATTTATTGTCCACACACACACGTTCACATGTACAAATAGTCCAAGTTGAACGGAGAGAAGGAAGAAATAAGCAAATAGATACATAGATAGATATACAAACTGATATTTTACTGGGTTCCTTGAGCTTATTCAATATTCATATCCATATTCATATATACGATAATATGTAGATATCTTCAATGTTCAATGCTCAATGCTCATATATGTTTCTTCCGTATCAAAATGTATATAATATATAATATGATATAATATTATTATCATTTATTACTATATGCTCCACCACATACATGTTCCAATAATTAAATACAAGGGAAAATTCTGGCTTATCTACACACATACACATAGATATATTATGTTATATATTTTGGTATAGTTGGACTCTAGAACATTATGTATACTTTATGTATGGAAAAAGAAGTGTAGAGTATAGAGTATGAAAAAGAAGGAGAAGAAACAGTACAAGATAGAATATAGATGATAATATTTGAAAGGGACAGGATTTTCAAAATTCAAAGGAAAATAATAATAATAATAATTATCATGCATGTAGAATGTAGAGTTTTCAATATTCCAAACTTTATACTCTATACTCTACACTTAAAAATGTGATAGGGAATATCTAATATCTATCAATTGTATGCAGAAAGCATTTCCCATGTCTCCTGTCCATGTTTTACTCATTTGTGCATGTTTGTTTGTTTGTGGGTTTTGGTTTTTGGTTTTTGGTTTCTACTTGAGTTTTATAACTTGGTTTGTTTTGGTTTGGTTTGGTTTGGTGTGGCTGGTTTTAAATTGTTCATGAGGAATGTGTCAATATTCAATATCATTCAAGCTATCTGTTCAAATACACTGTATATTTTACGATTTACGGTGGTGTACTGTGCACTGTGCACGGGTTTACAATTTACAATTTACAGAAGCTACACATGTTTATTTAATGAGTATGAATATCACCAGGATTTAATATTTTATTTTCACTCTATTAAAGGAATGATTCTAAATTCAAAGTTGAGCCCACGAACGACTGCCGATTGGAATCAATTTTAAATGCCTATTTACTATTTATTTGCAAAGCCTACGTACTACGTACAGATATTACTTGGCAAAACTCTTGTTTTCTGGTATCTAGTCTCTAGTTTCTAGTCTGATTGAATGGGGAAAAGGGGGAGCGAAACAAAACGAAACAAAATGAGAGTGACAAGGGGCGAGTGGCAACTTTTTAGGCAAGTGACGGGTTACTTTCTGTCCGCCTCTGCTCAAATATTCCATAGAATTATAAAAAAAAACTTTGGACTTACTTTTAGCTTTTGGATTCGGATTCGGATTTGGGAAATTTGAGATAACCAGACACCAGATGGACAAAGTTCGCAAGGGACAGGAATTGTTTTCATATTTCAGTAGTATTATTATTTTCTCATGTCTTCTTGTAAATACATTTCAATTTTCAATGTATGGATTTATTTTTGACTTTGGATTGGAATTGGTTAGAATTTACAAGAAAAGATGAGGGAAAACTTTTCAGATAGAGAAAAGCTCTCATTTCTTCTACCAATTTAACATAGTAAACAGAGTTACTTCAAGTTAACAGGAGAATCCTCATATTTTATAAATAAAAATATATAAGAAAAAGAAGAAAAGAAAATGTAGGATTTTTCTTGTATTTTTTATCAATTTCCCATTGGCTCTGATACAGACGTAGATGGGAGATGGGCATTTAGGGTTAAATCGATGGAGACCGGGGAGAAAAGTGAGTGTCAAAACAGGACAGAGGAACAGAGAACAGAGGAGATGAGAGGAAGTAGAAGGAGACCATGTCATAACGTCAGTGTCCGTAATGGATATGTACACATGTATAAATTGAGAAAGAAATGGAGAGACAGGACACAGAGACGGAGACACGTCTCATCCAACTCAGTCATCTTGTGACTTGTGAGACTTTCAACTTTCTTCATCTTGCTCCTTCCATCCTCTTTCATCCCAATCCATTCCAATCCATTCAGTCACTGGACACATAGATAATACAAAGAAAAATACGCGGACTTAAGCTTGTTCTTTCTCTCCCTCTGATTCAACTTGTCTCTCTGTTTCTGTTTCTGTCTCTCTCATGATCACGACTTGTTCATCTTTCTCTCTATTTGTGTCATTTATTGGATGGAAAACATTGGGTTTTTTCATCCATTCATTCCAATCCAAGATCCAAGATCCAAGGGAAATGTATATTGTACAAGTGTAGTAATATTGTGAAGCTATCCCATTCATGGACGTGATGATTTGTACGTGTATGTATGCAGCATGTATATTTTATATTGTATAGGCTTTCTCCCTCTCACTCACTCACTCACTCATACACACACGTTAATTTTATCAAATCGAATCCGACGTTCAACCCTTTCTCACTCTGTCTCTCATTTGACAGTTGTGGATGTCAATCTTGTTATGAAATCCTATATCGTTTTAATGCCAACACCAACACCAGACCAAGACCAAGAGAGATCTCTCTGTGTCTCTCTATAAATATTAGATATACATATGTATAACAAATCGAGACAGAGACGGGACAAGACTGGAGGAGAAGAAAAAAAGTAGGAAATCCAAACAAACTCTCTTCTTTTTTTACTTTCTTATCAGTCGTCCATTCGGTTAACTCTCCAATTCCAAAAATTCCAAACTTTGGGAGACGGGGAAAAGATGAACAGGAAAAATCTGTAGACTGTAGTTTGTAGGAAGAGACGTGGGAAAACATAAGGAAACGGGACAAAGATGAAAGTAGCTATTGAGGATACTCTCTTCATCTTCCATCTTACAGCTTCCATTCAAATATGTATGTATAATGTATATTGGACTGAGTCTAGTTGAGTTGAGCTCTGCTGTCTCTTTTTTCTCCTTTTAGTTTTCAGTTCCTTTCCCCATCTTTTCTTGTTCTTGGAGATCTTCCTTCTTTCCTCATGTCACTCTTTTAGAAAGGCGAACCTCTGTTTGCCTTTCTCATTGTATAGGTACGTAGAATCAGAATCAGAACCATCACTGCATGTACTATTATAGAATTGGATTGGAATGGTGAACGGTGAAGGAGATGGGGTAAAAAAAGTCTTGTCACCAATCATTAGCTCAAGCTTTTCCACTTGGACTCAGATGATCCAAACTTGGATTGAATGCTGAACACGAAAAACCTTCTCTCTCTCCTTCTTTCACTCTTTCTTTCTCCAATGAAATTTCCGTCTATCAAATCAAAAGATTTTCAAGTCAAGTCAAGAACTTGAAGAGAAATCTTTTATACATCCTACTCTTCTTCTGTACTCTTGTACTCTTGTAGAAAGAGAGAGGAAAGGGATGGATGGATGGATGAAAAAAAGGGATGAAACGGATTGGATTCCATTTTCAAACGCTTTATAAAGATGGAAATGACAATGACAATCGCATATTACGTGCTCTTTTCATTACACCAAAATCCATAGTCCAGAATCCAGACTCTAGACTCTAAACTCTAAACTCCATCTCAATTCCATCCATTATCCATTATCCACTGTATCAAAGATCATGTGAGAGTGCATATCCATTCCGCGTACTAGTATTTACATTTCAAATCTTTAGTTAGTTATCTGCTGCTGTGTGCTGTATGTATTATTATTATGTACAATGTACAGTCAGGTTAAAAAGGATTAGTCACACACGGTTACCTTGTAAATTGTAAATTGTAGATTGCACATTGTATCTCTTCTCTACATTGAACTCATGACCAGAACCAGAACCAGAAACAGATGAACAATGGATTCAATGGAAATGACTTTAAAGCCATTGAGATGACTTTAAAGATTTCATAGAAATACGAGGGACGAGGGATTTTGCAAATTAAAAAGGATTGGAAGATCCCAAACCGGAAATGAAGAGGAGGAGGCTCATCTCAGTCCCAGTCACAACTCACCATTTTAGTTGAAATCCCAAATATTAAATAACATTACTTTCTCCACACGTACAAAGTACAAATCTACACGCATATTTATTGGTCATTTCAAATTCCGATCCGCGATTCTTGGTGGATTCGATTCTGCTTTTGATTACTTTTCCAGTCCTAGATTTTTCAATGTATCTAAAAGTATTCCTATAGTTCTGTAGGTTTCCTTTGTCCTTTGTACATGTAAAATGGACAGTGTTCAGTGTACACAGGAGACAATATCAAAGGCACACACATTTGATTGAGTACATTGTGCACTGTATGTACTTTTCTTTTATATATTGTAGAAAGTATATGTTCATAAAGGTACAATGTACATTGTACATGCATATTTGTGTCAACATTTATGATGGAATTTGAAAGAAAAGTTTGGGAGTTTGGCTTGAAAAAAAAATTGAGTTTCATGTTTTGATTTTTTTTTGGGTTAAGGAAAAGGAGTAGAATGGATGAGGAAGAAAAGACAGTGAAAGAGAGAGAGAAAGGCGTCAGAGCTTATCGGATTTGGCGGTGTGCAAAGGATATTGAGAGGAGTGAAGAACGGGAAATGAAACGCCACTTCATACATATTAAATATCTTTCTATAACGCCGTCACCTTGGCTGTACACTGTACACTGTACACTGTACACTGTACACAATCATGTCTTCTATTTTATATCTACTCTGTAGTTCGATACATATAGCTGTATTTACAATGTACATCTTATACACGTTCAATGAAAAAAGACACACCGAATCATGTACAGATTGTACTTTGTACATGACTGAAAATCAAGTTACAGTTTTGGTCTAGTTTATTCTTTTAAATTCAAAATTCAAAGTTTTAATGCTTCATAATACGATTGTATTTTATCCGATAAATGTCCTAGTACATGTATAAAGTATAAAGTATAAACTAGTCTTTTGACTTTTGACCATCATTACCTCTTTTGTACTTTTGTATCATGAACTGCAAACTGGGATCATAAATCAAAAGTAAAATCAAAGCATTCCTTTTAATTTTACATGAAATTTACCATTAATCATCAATATATAGTACTAATCATTGTTTGAAATGATCCTTTTTCTCATCGTACTCATCATTTTTTCATCTTTCTATACATATTTGTTGATCATTTCTATCACACAACTATGATATTTTACATTTATTATGAGGGCTCCGTTTTTTACAGATAATAGTCCAGAATCGAATCGAGAAAGCCACTCCCTTCATTTTTTTCAACATTCAATATTTATTTGTTTATTTATTACCTTTGCGATCCCGTAGGCTAATTTTGTTTAGCACTTTTAGTCTCCACTTTCATTGAGTATTGAATTACATCAACCTATCAATTGAATTGAACTGAATTGAGTTCTCACAACCTGACATGAAAGATACGTTTTTATTATAAAATGGGCAAACAGAAACAAGATGGTTGCAAATTGTAAGGTCAGTAAAGACAAACAAAAGTTGCAAAGTTATGTTTATAAAAGTATATTACTGTACCAATTTAATAAGATCAAGTATATATTACATTTCTTATAAATCATTCGGAAAAATCTAAATCTTGATGATGATATTTCTGTTAAAACAAGCAACAAACGTGAGTAGTGAGTAGACGTGAAATATTATAGATTAAATGAGGCAGATCTTAATTTTGTATTTTGTATGAGCTGTAAAAAATGATGAAATATAGGAAAATAATAATAGTCATTTTGATGGTCTAATTGAAATGGATGTAGTCTAATGTGCAGTAAATTTATACGATTAATGTTCTATCTTCTATCAGGACCAGTTTATTATTCTATCAGTATTGTACATTGTGTATTATATCATATTTTGAGATTGAGAATTGAGAGAGGAGGGAATGTTCTCTTCTCCACCATCAACATCCACATGATGATGATCATCATAAATAATCATATTGATAAAAGTGTTTGTTGGTACAGAAAAAGATGATGATCATGAGGAAATTGGGAAGTGCCCGATGACACATTGATGATGTCCATGTTGATGTCGATGCTGATGATGATGATGTGTAATGGCGTTTGCTATAGAAGAGGAAGAGTCAAATGACTCAAATGAGTGTAACGTATGTTGACTGTTGACTGGTGTCTCATGTCTATTATCCTATATTATATTATGTTCTGTCTATCTACTATCGACTAGTGATGAGTGGTGAGTGGTGAGAGAAATCGGGAGAAAAAGTTACCCAGACCAAACCAACCAAAGCAAACCAGAGTTGCATATCTCTCATGCATCGTTCTAGGGATTATTCCATGTCTCAACTGTGTCTAAAGTTTACACACATACATTATTATTATACACAGAACCTCGTTCCTCCAACGAGTACATAAATTGACCTGAGAAGGAGTGACTGTGAGTGTGAGTGTGACTGTGGCCCAAACCAGGGTAATGTTGTCTATTCCATCACCCGAACCAGTTCCAGTACCAACTCCAGCTCTAGGGAAGAAGTAGTCTTTATGAAAGCGCCTGAGAATCGTGTTTCCGAACGCTTTGGGAAGATTATGATCATTTATTGTGGCCCAACATTGGCAGTAATTTATCTGAGTTATAGTCGATCGTGTCCGGATAACTTTGCTTGATGAAAAGACCATAAGAACTAGTATATGTACCAGAACCAGAAAGAGAGGGAGAAAGAGAATGAGAAAGCAGGAGTTGTACTCCTTCTACAGTAGTAAAGCTCCTATACTTACTCTGTGCTATATATCTACATTCTACATTCTACATGGGGACTCTTTCCTTTCACTCACTCCTCCCGGACGTTTCTAATATGCTATTTTATTATACACAACTTGTATGACCAAGATCGAGAATCGAGAATGAGACTGAGACCGAGATAGAAAGCACGTTTCTCCATTCCTTGAATATTGTACATGCATATGTAGAGAGAGAGAGAGAGAGAGAGAGAGTAAAGAGATGGATCAACTATTTAGTACGCGGAGCGAGTACGGTCATCTGGCATTTTCTATTACCTACGATTACTATTATACTCCATACATGAGCATTTTCATTCCATTAATAGGCTTTTATTGCCATTTTAAGGCACACACATCAACACACCATATATCTACAGATACAATACACATTACAAGTTACACACATTATACACCATATTCTATTCACTATATACACTATACACACACCTATAAATAAACTCATCCATTCAATTATTTACGATTACTTTACCCTTTCCTCGCCTCCGTTTCCACATCTCTCTTTCACAGTCATAGGTATGTAGGCCCATGTACATTAATCCAGTCAACAACCATCTTCTATGCATATACTATCAACTATCAACAGTCGTCCATGATCCATGATCTATTCTCAATGATACCGTCACTAGTTCCTAGTTTCTAGTATCTAGTGTCTAGTGTCTCAATCAAAAGTGAACCAATTTCTTCCCTTCTTTTTCTCGCTAATATCGTCAATATCAACCATCAATATACTGTAAAATTGACAATGGACGACCGAAACAGTTCATCCTTTTCAGTACTCTTTACTGTTGATGAGGATTTAAAAGATGAAGCATTTAAAAAATATTCCTTTAAATACTTAAAGATAAGAGATAGCATGGAGCTGAAGCTAAAATGTGTCAAGTACAGTTTTGGGCGATGGAAGGAAATAATCTTCAAATCTTGATAATAAAAGTGAATCGGTAAAAACGATATCAGATATCAAGTATACAGTATCCAATATCGAATATAGAGTATCGAGTTGAAGTTTGAATTTTGAAGAAGCATAAAAATATCCATCGACAATCTACATAATATATTGATGAGAGCCCTTCGGTCTTTTTTATTTTTTTTTATTTTTATACTTTTTATATTTTTTTAACCCCACATGACACATAAAAGTTGGAGTACATGTAGAATGTAGACTGTAGACTGTAGAAAGTAGAATGATGCGTCTTGAAATTCAAGTCTGGTGGCTCATAAAAAACCTTTGAAGGGAGAAGAATTTCAATTAAAAAGATATTATAGTGTCTTTTATGTGATGGTTACTTTATGTGTTGTTTGTTGTATTTGTGTAGTTGAAAGTAGAAATAGTCTAACTGTAGATAGATTCTAGATTCTGGATAGTAGATTGGAGATTATAGATTGTGGATCTGTCCACTGTTCAGTTCACTGTGTCTATTTTATTTCTGGTTTATTACCATTTTTTTTATTAGAGAGGGCGCCGGACAGTTTGATGACAGGACATGTATTGTACAATTGTACTGTTTATTTTATTTACTGCATAAAAATACAATACAATAAAATTATCTTTATGATTAATTTAATTATTAGGATGACCAGTTTCAATTTTATTTATGAGAGAGATGTTTAGTGTGTCTAAAGTCTAAAGTCTCGAGTCAAAAGTCAAGTAATCTTTTTTCAAAATCTATTGGCTTCAAAACCTGAACCTTAAAAGCAATAGGCAATTCAATCGACATTTCTCGTTTCTCAATTTCTCGTTTTCAACTGTATCTTTGATCTTTTGTTTTTTTTTTAAAAAGGAGCTTTTTATACTTACTAGTTTTATCAAAGGTCAAAGGTAACGAATAACTAGTAAAGAATAACGAGTAGCGAGAGGAGGGAGTTTGATGTAGGTAAATCTATTTTCAAAAATATTATATGATAAATAACAATTATAAAATATACCCATGGAAAATAGAAAATACCTGATACTTTTTTCTTTTTTTCGTAAAAAGGATTTTCAAGTATTTTTTATGACCATTGTTTACCCAGTACCAAAAAATACCGAGTGCCGACTACCCATCGGATCAGCAGACAGTGGAGTATGTATCATGTATTATATAATATACATAGTGGAAAATAAAGAATGATAGTTATGATGGATATGTATAATGTGTGATGTGTACTGGGTACTGGCGGTTTTTACACATAATAATATATAATATATAATGTAAAACTAAAGTGAGTGAGTTAGTGTGACTGATCCACCTTCATAAAAGCTGCAGAAGATAGATAGTACACACTGATACTGAGGGTGAGATAAGGATCTCTCCAGACGCCACTTTGCCAACTCATGTCTAATGTCTATCTCTCTGTATTCTGTATTCTGTATGAGCGATAAGTACTTGTCTAATAATGTGAAATGGGGAATTGAATGACTGCCTCTGCTTTTGAGTCTGACTCTGGCTCTGGCTCTGACCATTTCACATTCATACTCCACACACTAAAAACTAAACACTCGCTCGTACAACTTACAACTTACAAAACTACATACATACAAAATATCCCCTAGAATTTTATACTTATCTGTAATATCTTTTCTGATGCTCTTTTTTTGGGATTCTTGACGAGTTTTTCCACCATTTTTTCCATGATAAGGAAAAATGTAATCAGCAATCAGGAATCAGGAGCTTCAAGTCCGCATGCTGTATTCTGTACAAAAACCAAGGATAATAAATCTTTCCTTGAGTGAATGAAAAGCATAATTCATAATTCTGAGAATAAGGATTTTGAAAATTTAAATTTACCATTACCATTATATTGCATACTGTATTTTCAATAATTATTGTACTTTGTACATCACACTAACTCAAGTTATTATGCATACAAATACTTTTTTCTGCACTATGTATTATGTGTTGTGTACTTTGAATGACGTCAATAAAAATAATAAGAGTTTATGAAATTAAACGGTGTGGAGACGTTCAAGTGTTCTAGTTTAATTGTTCATACAGATAGTATGTAGTATGTAGTAAGTATGTAGTATGTAGTAGCTTCTAGTAAATCGTCAATGGACATGCAACAACTTTCCTGTGGTCTGCGTGAACATTCCATTTTTTTATTTGATGACAACTGATACCTTGATTATGATTATGATTGTCATTATTACCGGTATACTTAATCCACACATGTGATTGTAAATTGTAAATGCGTGTGATTGTAATTATTTTAATCATTGTAATTATTATCCTCATCATCATCATCATCATGATACCGATGGTGATGATGGTGATGGAATATCTTCATGTTGACTTGACTTGATGAATAATGAATAGTTTGCAGTTTGCTCTTATTTAGCATTTCACTCTTAATAATTTTGTGCATTTATTGTTATTATCTTTTATGCAAGTATAATAATAAGGACTGTTGCACATTTTTTATTGTAGTTGTGGAAATTTCCAACCTGAGCTTGTGGCATGACGCGTTACTATTTATTCTTCTTCTTCTTTATTCTCATGCTATTTAGCCTGAAGAAATTGACATCATTAGTTTGATGTTTTGATTTTGATTTTATAGATTTTATTTATAACTTGGAGTCCTACATCAAAGTTTTGTAATGATGATGATGTGTTTTGTATAATAATATTTACATAAATGATAATGTAATTTCCCTTGGTTATTTTTTACTTTATGGACTCCATAGTAGTAATAATAATAACCATAATATCAACTCTTCTTTTTTAAACTGCTGCCGGTTGTCGGTTGTCGGAGTTTTCTTGGGTAAAAAGTAAAAATAGAGGACATTTGCAAACAGAGTCATAATTCATCATACTTTTTATGAAATTATTTCAATGCATTTGATATTTATCTGGTTCTCGTAGGAGATGGAGATAGGAGAGTTGGTAGGAAATGAGAAAATCTTCCATCCACATATCAGATGTGTACACTATGTACGATGTACTGTGAATTGTACGATGTAATATACGAAATACATAATACATATGCTCCCCATGTCGTAGTGCTATCTCTCTCAGTTAAGAGATAGCCAGATATAGAACAGAGAACAGAGAACACAGTCGTCTGCATAAAGTAGAGAAATGAGGGATGACTCCTACCACCACCACGACCGCTCCTATCCTATCCTATCTATCTATCTACACACATGCATGAGTTGAACAGTGTACACTGTATAATGTATAATGTACAGCGAACAGCGAACAGTGTATAGCCTTTGGGATGAGAATGATGGTTGATGGTGCAAGTTGAGAGGGAAGTTTTATCTTGATAAGAGAAGAGCACTTATTACAGTCATATAGTTGAATATTAATCTGACTCTGATTTTCACCCAGATATGAGATATGCGCCTCGCTAGTTCTAGATTCTAGCTCTACCTTTAGCTCCAACTCAAACAGCTATCTGCCTGGTTGCTTGTTCGTTGAGTTGAGTTGAGTTGAGCTGAACTGAGTTGAGTTGAGTTGGAGGTTTGAGTTATTCCACAGTTTTCCATTATAGTGGAAAACTTCTGTCTTTTTCACATAGAGCTCATACCTTATGCATCTTAGAAGCCTCATATACAATTACATGTATATAAAACATAAAGAATCTAAAATCTTCCTTTCTATCCTGTGACATTCTTCTTTCGTCTTCACCTTCCTCTTTTGTACACCTCTCACAATATCTCACAAACGTAAATAATACATGAAAATCGAAAAAGTTTTGCAGAAGAAAGTTTCTCAGTTTTCGGTTCTCGGATTTTTTGGATTTGAAACATCCGCATATTCACAGTTTATTGTATTTAAATCTGTGTATTATTGAATCCTTACTATTACTTCGTACTTTATACTTCAAACAAATATACGTATGACTGTACCTATAGATTATACATATATTGTGAGACGAGTTAGTGAGTATTCTTCTTCTTCTTATTGCCGCTTCTACTTCTAAACTTGCTGATAAGCATCTAAAGGGAAAAGGTATAAAAAAGATGAAGATAAAACGAGTAGATAAGAAGATACTTAACATTTCCTCCAACAGGGATTCAGAATGTAGAGAAAGAGGAGAGCAGACCAGATGAAGGCAAGTCTATGTACATTTTGTTTTCTAGAGCTTCTAGAATTTCTACAGTACGAGAAGAATTGAGATGGAGGATGCATTGGAAGTTAGAAGTTGAACTATTAAGGAGTAAAAGTGTGAAAAAGGTGGAGGAGATGACATACGAATGCCATCCGGAACTTGTGAATGTTCCATTACCCATTAAACATTACACATGTACGAATCACCCCTTTTTTACACCACACCAAAAAGCAAAAAATACTTCTTGTACTTTGTACACTTGTTTTTTTCTTGTCCCCTTCCAGCAATACAAGTCACTGCCTTTTCAATGTACAATGTAAAATCCACACTCCACAATACAATACAATTTGCATAACACAATCCATACAAAATATAAATACAAAAAGTTACCATTGTTTTCTTCACGTGGAAAAGTACAATAACACATACAACCACCAATTAATTCATCGCTATTATTTATTCAAACAAATTCATCATCATCACCATGATCGTCATAGTTTATATTTTATCTACAAACTACATACACAAAATGAAACGACAACTATTGTCCAACTATTCAACTTCAAAATTCAAAGTTATCGTTAATTGATATATTTACACTATTATATAATAGCTGTTTTATCTATTCTCTATTCTCCAATGAACTGAGAACTGAGCATATCAAAACAATCCAAACTATTAAAAGTCCTGTCTGCCGAAAAATATATATCATTGTCAGTTTTGTACATCAATTTGTTTTAAAATTCAGACTAGAAACTAGAAACAGGTTATAATTACTATTGCACAACATGAAATTTGGATATAATTGAGTAGTGAGTATTGAGGATTTAGAATTGAGAAGAGTCAACAGTCAACAATCTACAAATCAATGGTAACGGACTAACGGACAATTGGATGGATGTATCGATCGAGAAGGATTATTATTACTATTATTATTATTATTATAAAGGGGCGGGTTTAAAAGGCTTGATTGATTTATAACTATTATACATATGTCATGTGTAGAAAGTATAAAGGTTTTTGATAAAAAAAATATGATTTGAGAGAATTAAGGAGTTGACTATTGACTATTGTCCGGGGAGAAAGAAATGTATTATGGTTTTGGTTCAAGCTTGACTTGCATTCAGTATTCCGTATTCAGTATTGAGAATCGAGAATTGAGAGTTTCTATTGTGTGAATGTGTGTACATTGGGCGTTTTTTTGGAGGGATAAAGAGACAGATTGATAGGAGAGAGGCGGAGGATGAGGAAGTTGGAGAAGAGAGAATAAAGGGGAGAGACAGACAGACGTAGAGATGGAAAGAGAATAACGCGGAATTTTTCGCATTTATTTGGAGACTGATGATGGTGAGAAGAAAAGAAAAGCTACTGCTTCTACAATACATTCATCATTTAATGTTTGGTTGTGATGCATAAGGAGACAAAGCCAAAACCAAAGAAGAAGAAGAAGATGATGGAAGATGAAAGATGAAAGATGGAAAGAGGATGGCTATTGCTATTGCTATTGTATGTGTCGATTTGGATGTGGATGTATCATACATGTGTCTGTGTGTGTACTGTGTACATGATGATTGCGGAATGAACGGAGTATCGTTTGAGCTTTGAGCTGCATATATTTTCCATGTGTCTTTGTATGAGTGTGTGTGTGTGTGTGTGATATTAGTTTAATAGTTTAGTGTAGTGTGTAGTGTGTGTGTACTGTGCACCTATGAAGTGTTTAGTTTGCCTTGGTTTGGTATGGTTTGGTTTGGTTTGGTGTGATGTGGAATGGGGAAGGAATTTTTCGAGTGTAATAAATTGTTGGCAGCTGAGACTCGTGAAAGACACTATCTCCTACACATTCGACTTTCTATTGAAAGACTTATCTGTGGGAGCAGATTGAATATATTTCATATGATGTTTCACAAAAATCAAGTTCTTATCATCAGGATGGCAGCAGGCTTTCTGCCAGTGTTTTCTCTCCTCGAAAAAAAAAAGTGTCTTGGATGAAAAATCTGCAGAGAGCAATCGAGTGTGGATATCAATGGCAAACACCAAACATAAATTTCTTGTACACGTAACTCACATACTCATTCCCTCACTCACTCACTCACTCATACATAAAGCAAACCAGCCAAACCAACCAGCCAACATACATAATAATAAACCAACTTTTGCTTAACAACTAACACACACGATGGATGGTTGGATGGATGGATGGATGGATAGATGCGCCACTACTTTTACAAAATACACCACACACACACACACATACACACTCGTCCTCATCTTAACTCTCAACTTTTCTCCTTTCTTTTTTCTCCCCGAGTAAAAGTACCATGTACAATGTACAACGTGCAAGGAAAAAAAGATACAGGGACACATCATATTCAGATTCACCAGTCCGTTTTCTCCTCCTCCTTCTTTTCTCTCTCCCTCTCTCCCTCTTTATTCTTCTTTATTCTTTCCATATGCTCGGAAAGTCAAGATTCCAGATTCAAGATTCAAAACCCCATTATATGTATTAACTGTATTGTGTATGTTGTAAGTGTGTGTGTGTTTGTGTGTGTGTATTACAAGTCCAATCGCTTCCCCGACCGCACAACCACTCACAAGATGCAATTACCCGTCATCATTGTGTTGAAGCTCTTCAGTGAAAATACGATAACAGCATTATACATTATATAATATGTACATCAACTACCAATCCATTTTCTCCAGCTTCTTTCCTTCTTTCCTTCTTTCTTTCTATTTGTGTCTCTGCTCTCTCCTCCAGCTTTCGCCTTCTGATGCAAACTTCAAGATAGAAAATAAATACACAAACTACAAAGTATAAACTATAAACACTTTTGATTCTTCTTCTTCTCTAGCTTTTGCTTTCCCATTTCTACATTCTACATTGTTTGCTCGTCATTGACAAGGAGGAACAAACAGGTCCCTCTCTCTTCCATCTCCACGTTTAGTAATATTTAGGAAAATTTGATATTAATTTTATCCACTCGACAGGATAAAATGAGGATATGAGGATGAACGATGAAAGAACGGAAGAAAGTAAAAGTGGATGAAAAGATGAGGATGAGTAATTATTATTTATTATTATAAATTATGAGTCTCAGGATCTGTATCATTATCAATACAAGGAAAGCAAGGTTGTTGGAAAAAGCTCAGAGTTGAGTAAAATGAAAAGCCATTGAAATATACAGTATACAGAATGAACAGTTTGATATTTCGTATAATATTTTCGTACACGGGCACCAGTTT
>JABASP010003193.1:0-15272 GCA_019776565.1 Sminthurinus signatus | reverse complement strand
TGGAAAATTATAAGTAAAATTAGTTTCTTTTACACATGATGCATGAACACTTTTGGTTTTTTAGTACTTTTTTTAAGCATTTTACATGATAAAATAATACAGCTTTTGACCTTACAGAAAATTACAAAATAGTTTGGACGTGGTAGAAGAATCAATAACTGAAAAATCAAACTTGCTTATTATTTATTTACCTCGGAGCCATCTTAGTAAGTATCCATCGAGAAGCTGGTAGCTATCCAAATTTAAATCTTGAACTCGGTGTCGAAACTATATGGATATTACACAACAAAAATTCCCAGTATTTTTTTTATTAATACTCGGACAAAAAATTAAAAATGGTATAAAGTATAATGTTCTTTTATTCCTCTTCTTGTAAATTGTAAATACTTACAGTTTCAAGAGCTACAATTTCTTTTCCACTTGCTTCGGCCATTGTTTTTGCTCCCTCTTCTTGACTCTTTGACTTTTGAGTTTTGACAGTGCAGTGTGAAGTGTGTGGTATAAAATGCACAATATATAGTGTATAAAATGCTTTAGAGGAAGGAGAAATACTGGCTAGATATCTAGTAGATAATTTGTCGATTTCAGAATCCCACACGCTTCAGATTTTTGCAGTACTTGGTACTTGGAAACAAATTACTTTTGAGTTTTGAGTTTTGAGTTTGAGTTCTTGTGTCTTGTGTCTTGCCGCAATCTTACTCCAATTAAGCTCCAACTGATGGCTAATGACTGGCTAATTTATTCTCAGAAAAATCTCCCCTTTCTTAAATCACTTTAAAGACAGAGATCAAAAGGGGAAAACAATAACATTTTACAATTATTATCAATATTATTATGTATTATGTATTATTATCACAAATCGCAAATGACAAAAAGAAAGGTACTTAAAATGTATTACAGGATCTTTTTTTTTATTGGTTATTTCTTATTTGTACTGAAAACTAATAAGTACTGCTTCTTGCAATTTTAAAGATTAGAAAATACTAATATTATAAGATGGTATTTTCAAAATACACAGTCATACATATAAATTATAGATTAGTTACACGCTATACAAAAATAAGATCACTACACAATTTGACACGAGTTAATATGAGTGGAAAGATATGAGAAATTTAATCCTACCAAACGTTATTCACCGTGTTTTTATATATGTATTTTTTATAAATTAGAAATGTGTACTTTTTAGCTTCTTCCCAAATATTTATTTAAGTAGGGATTACACAAGATGAAAAGACGCACATGAAACCGTGACAAAGTTAAGAAAAATTGCAGCACTAAAGTCACAAAACACAGAATAAACTTCCACAGGTAGAAGTATACTTTTAATACTTATTTATTATTTGTTTGTTGTTTGTTGTTTTACATTAGAGGATCCACAAAATGCACAATGAAGGGTGAACACTGAGAAGTGAACAGTGAAATATTTTACTTTGTTCTTGTTATCACACGAGGATCATCCAAATTTCAACTTCAAATGACAAGAGACAAGATACGTTCACTTCCACTTTTTTTTTCTTTCCACAGTTTTTTTAATGACTTACAAATGACTTCCGTTGTGTCATATTATTATTTCATACAATAGCATGTAGCATGTCGTCTCATAAAATGGGAATGGGTGAATGGGGAATACTGATAGTCCATCATCTATCACACTCACAAACATGCATAACACAAAGCACAAAGTACATACATAAAAAAATGGCTAAATTTTTGTGGCTTATAAAATGTTTGTACGATTACAAATACAAATACATCAAACAACAAGGAACAAACAAGTATGGTTAACTGTGTGATGTTTCTCTAGTTTATTTACCTGTTGTAAATTTTTCTGCACACGCTCAGACAACTGAACTAAACTAAACCAATCTCAACATGCACAATGCACATGCACATATCATATCACATAATAGCATGCATCGTGCAATAGAATATAGAATACACAATACGCAATACACCGACAAATGATGGTAAACACTGCGCACTGCACTACACGAGTAAAACTTTGTTTTTATTATCCTCTTGCTTCTTGACTATCCGTTTCTGAATCCTGAAAGTTCCCAGAAGAAAAATACAGCAAATAAACAAAAATAAGACACGGCTTCCTTTTTAATCAAAAACTCTTTTCACTTTTAACGTGTGGTAAATAATGAATAAAGAACAAAAGTAAAAATAAACTATAACGTAACTATAATGTTTTTTTTTGTTTTGTTGAGGACGCACCAAAAATCTACTTAATTTTTTTATTCTGTAAAATCTGATATGCAGCGATTACGACTACTTATTAACCACTGGACTACTGGAGTATAAAGTACGAATTGGACAAAGGTTACACTTTAATTTTGCGACACGGCAGTTGAAAGAACCTCACATTTGTATTTAAAATACTCGTGAATCTTGAATATTAATGACTGAATACTGAATAATATTCAGTGAGCACTAAACTGTTCACGCACAAGTCAAGAAGTGCACAGGACAGAAAAAGGGAGAAAAAACCTTGTCTCTTGTCTGCATCAAAGTAATCTCAAGATTTATTTGTGAATGAACTTCAATGAATGCGATGTTAATCAAAAGTGTATGACGAAAAACAAAGAGAAACAGAGAGATAGAGAGGAAAAAAGGATGAAGGTATAACTAGTAACTTACTCTTCTGTCCGTCAACTCATGGACACTACCAAAACAATGCACGATACACGATACACGATAAATAAAAATACCTATGAGTGTAGATTGTAGAGTGTATGTTTGCAGCTAAGCTTTTCACATGGTATGTTATCAAAACTCACAGCTCAAAAGTGAAGACGCATGGCATGAGGACAAATATACTAAATGCTAAATGCTAAACACTAAACAATTAGACACATAACTTCACAGAAGACAACTGTCGTAAGTCGTAAACAGAGGGAAGGAAACGTATGCAAATTGAGAATGTACAATAATAATATAGAATGTAAAAACTGTATAGTTAGAGTACAAAGTAAGGAGAATAGTGAACAGTGAACAGTGAAGCTTTGGATTTTGGATTCACAATAAGAAAAATTTACGAGATGTAAACATGCAGTAGACAATAGTCAAAAATTCATCTGCATATGCATATCCATGAAGCATATATGTGTTTAGATACTTCAATGACATGAGGTTAAAGGCTACGAGATAATATGTATACCTATTCTATGTATTCTTTCGTTATAATATCATCAGTAGATACTAGATACACAAAAGTTAGATTGCTGATGTATCATACATCATACAATATCAGAAGACCCAAGCCCAATTCCAAACTCTGTTAATGTTCGCTATACCTTATATTATATCCCATATGCTTCTTTACCTGTAGCTGGTGACTTTCAAATATATTTATTATGTACAATGTACAAGGAACATGGGTAGCTTTAGAGTTTCTGTAGAGTATAGAACATGCATATGAAAGTGTGAAAATATTGACCTGTGTTGTATCACAGATAACTATATAGATGGATATTTTACGTGTCCTTTTTTCCTACCCTTTCCTCTCCAATACTCAATACACAATACATGATACACAACATACATAGGAACAAACAAACAATACATCATGCACTTGTCCCTTAAACAGTTAAACAGTCAATAGTCAATAGTGAGTAGTCATGATACCTTTGAAATGCTCAATTTTATCTCCACAGTATTATACAATGGTCAAATCATTATATATTACGTATATCTTGCATTAAAAATATAACATTTATATATAGATTATAGAGTGTAGAGTGAGGGAGAGGTTGTAGGTTGTAGATAGGTTATGTTTTATGTTATGTAGTTGTAGGCGCACTTCTAACTTCTTACCTTTGCCTTACTGTCTTACATTTACATCTACTATTTACTATTTACAATCTGAAATCTACATAAAACTTAACTGATTTACATTTTACATGCATACATTTTACATGCATACATAGGTTAGGATATCCTTCATCTTTGTCTGACGATCCGTTGGAGTCTGAAGGGGAATGGAATGATGACTATACCTTTTCTTGTCAATGTCCATTTTTATATCTATCTGTTTGAGCTATTGAAGGTACACGGTACACATTACACATTACAAATTACAAATGCATCATTGATAGATGATAGATGATTCCACGGTACTGAATACAGAATACTGAATACTGATAGTGGATGGTGGTCTATTAGAATATGCGTTTACTATTATACTACACATACAAGGTTTGGGATGAGGATGAGGATGTGAATACCAACAATATTTATGTTGGTGTCTGTAGTAGTATAATATGTTAGTATAATTTTGTGTGTGTGTGTGTACTGTGTACGTGGAATGCAATTGAAAACGAAATTGAGAAGGAGTGCATATCTACCTTTACACTGTACACTGTACACACTACAAACATTTATTAGAGTGAGCTTATGAAAATGGAAAGTTATCGAGTCTGTAGTCTGTAGTTGTATATCAGATGAACTATCACATAATATACAAGTACATTCTACATGGTGAATGGTAAATGTTATCTATAATAATATTCTCCTGCTCGTTTTCAGCTCTCAATTCTCAAGACTCAAGATTCAATAAAGGCACATGAAATGCACACATTACAGTTAAAAAAATGAAAAATGCATCTAATTGTACACCAATTGGAGTAAGTCAAGCAGAAATTTCCATGACATCCAGCCATAACGTTTCTGTAACAACAATTATTACCCTTTGAAATGAAGCACCAATAATTATCATCTGTAAAAAATAAGGGTAAAAAAAACAGGTGTATTTATTTCATTTTATTGTTTTGGTTAGGTTAAATCTGTCCCATACCAAGTCTGAGTGATGTAGGAAAGGTAAATTCTGTAAGAATTTGGGGTTGAAAGGGTTCACTATGTAGTTTGTAGTTAAGACTTGTCTATAAAGGCAAAGTAAGAACAGACGAATATGAGGAATGAGCACTGTAGACTTTCAAGTAATAATAATTATTATTGATGACATAAACTCATTCTTTATTTTGTGCTGTTGTTGCATCATTTGACATCAACTGATTTTTTAAACGGCCATTGAATTTGCAATTTAAAGGGGTGTAAAAATAATAAAGATAAAGCCGATTGAAAAGAGATTGTACACTACATTATACATTACTATAATGTAATGCAAAATCGAAATGGGCGATGAATAATAAATGACATGAATTACATTCTTTAAATAGTGTACTTCTTTGCCAAACGTATTGGCCATTTGCAAATTTTTATGCATTTGCAAAAATTTTATGTAACATTTGTTTTGAAAGTTTTTAAAGTTTTGACATTTTTATTTAGGTTTTCCTATGATTTTTTGTTTAATTTTACAAGCAAAATAATTGTTATTATGAATATCATTTAAGTAACAGATAGTATTTTTAATTGTTTTAAAAAAAGTTAACAACCTGTCCACAGCGTCCATCGGGTCCTCGTTTTGATCCATCTGAGCAGGGAAGTGCACCGGATTTGGACAAAAATCTTTGATCAGGCTGGTCAATAATGTCCGAGCTCATCATTGTTGTAGACGAGAGTTGAACTGGTCCAGAATTGGGAATTTGACTGTATTGTTGAATGGGAATGGGATTTACAGCTGATGTTGGTACTGGATTTGGATTTGAGTTTGAATTTTGAATCTGAATGGGCTTAATCAATGACGATGGAGTATTACTAACTGGAAGGTTTTGAACTTTTTGAGGAAGGCCATTATTACTATTACTCACAATAATTGGTCCTGGATGTGGTATGATTTGAATAGGAACTGGAATTTGACGTTCTTCATTTTGGTATTGGTTTTGATTTTGATTTTGATTTATGTTTGGGCGTGATCCATGTCCGTTTGTACTGGGCCCGTAGAGACCATCATCTGGAGCCACTTGTGAAAATTGACGTTCGTTATAATTTGGATTATTTGGATTATTTGGAGAAGATGATGGTGAGCACAATTCATTTCCAGCCTTGATCCGTTGTCTCTGATTTCCACATTTGGGTTCAGCTGAGCCCTGAGGGAAAAAGAGTTTTTCTCCAGGAGGACAAAATCCTTGTGTGTCCATTTGATAACAAGTTCCTTTATGCTGGAACAAAAATAAGGCCCCATCATTCGGACACTCACGAAGCTTACAGATTCCTTGTATTCTCAACGGGTCTTGGTGGTTTCTATGGTGATTGTGATTATTATTTCTTGAATGAGCATGAAGACTCACGAGCCATTCATTTTCATTACAGTATCCCTTTAAAATTATAAGCAATCAAAATAATAAATGTTTTGAATCTTTTATTCCATGTTGAATGTTGAATAACAAAAGCAGTAATTTTTTTTAAATTCTGAATGAAGTATAATTTTCTTTTTCACTTACCTTTTCATACAATGGAAAACATTGATTCGTCTCCTCAGAGTAGGTGAATGGCCAGTAGTGACATCCAATCCGATCAATGCAAGTACATGTAGCCATTCCAGTTCTAAGATCTTCCACTACCATCATATTTTCACCACATGGCCCTTGCTCATGTAACGCGTGGCATCGCTGGGTTTCACTGTGAAATCGGTGTCCGGGTTCATCACAATTCCTGTTCAAACAAATAAAATCAAAAGTTATTTTCTTCAAAAAATCCCTTTTGAAAATGAAAATGATAATAATACTCATAATAATTAAATGGGAAAAACTCGTACGGAATTTGCTGTTGCTGTTGACTTTTTCTAGAAGGAGAATGTTGATGTTGGTGAAAACCTCTTTCTTTTGCGGGAACTCCGGAGGAGAATTGTACACTGACGGCGAGTAGGCAGATACTGCCAATGCCAAAAACAATCTGAAGTTGCATCACACGTCTTGACAGACTTTATTTTTACCTTTTACTATACTGGTCCAGTGTCTACAGTCAAATGATGAGATGTGAAATCATTCCAAGATTAATGGATGATGATATGATCATGAAGCAAAACTAAATTGAAAATGACAGGAGAATTCTCATGCATGTACAATGTACAATGTACATGCTTCAGTATTTATTTTCATTATTGTAAAGTACATTGTCCATTTCTATTTCCATTGTGTATTCTATAGTGTACATGTGCATTATTGTCTTCGGGACTGATATGAGACTCAAGTATAAAATGCGGAATATAATAATAATTCGTCGAGTTTTTTTCCCTCTTGGAAAAAAAAATCACAAGCGTAAATATATGATGTATTATGTACTTTTATTGTGGATCTTTCAAGTTTGAAGTGTGACAGACAAAAGACAAAAGTAGATACTTATCTATCTATCTACAAGATGAAAGATGAACGACGGAGAAAAAACGACCTTAGTCAATTCAAAATTCAAAGCCCAAAGTATAGTCCAGGAGCAAAATATTATTATTATCATCAAGATGAAGATGAAGTGATATAAAGTAAAAAATATAAGGCACAAAAGCGTCCGAGTAATTGTAAATGACTGCAGATAAGACATAAGAACAAGAGGAAAATGAACAGTGAACACTGAACAGTGAACAGCTCAACACAGAAAGAAGAAATACGTATCGGCACAAGGTGTTTATCTGTGACTGTAGCTAATTTCTTTGTCATATTTTGTATTTTGTAGACATCGGATTTTTTTTTCCTCCGTGTATTTTACCCTTTTACAATTTGCAATACATATCTAATATATTTAGTAAATATTTCGTATGGTGTATGTGTCAGTGCATCACTGTGAAATAAAAGCTACGAACATTGAACATCGAGCATCGTACGACAAGCTTGTCCTTGAAAAAGTTCTTTTGATTTTGCCACCATGACAAATGAAATAATTTGAGTTGTACTTCCCGAGAAAATTTGAGTCAATTTGGATTTTGGAGTTAGTTTTCGCATACTTGTACCACTTGATACTTGATATAAGTATAAAGTATATTTTATAATTTATATTTATTCTTATACACACTTTACACTTTGCATTTTTCTTTTCATTCTCCAAATAAGAGTGTTTTTTTATTGGTAGTCTTTTTATGCATAGGTTAGATGTACAATATTAAATTTATTATTACATTTATATTTTCCTACTCTGTACTCCAAACATTCTAAATTCTAAATGAATTGATGATGAGCACTATAAAGAAAAGTGGATGAATGAGAATGAAAAAATATGTAATAATTAAACTCATACTGATATTTTGCATTTTTTAGTAAAGACTGAAATTTTTCTAAGTAAAATCAAGAAAATTCTACAAATGGTACTATTGAAGATAAATGCTGAAAATTTAGGATATGTACAATGTACAAAGTACAAGCACAATTAAAACTCATCGTCATCATCCTTCTCAACTGAAGTCACGGAGACGGAGTAATAAAGTGTTTTCGCACGAATTTGAGAATAACTGTTGTCAAACGCCAAAGTATCTGTGTACAAACAAACAAAGATGAAAATGGTTTGTAAAACAAAAAATATGGATGCTGATATGCATAAAAAACAAGGAAAAAGTAAAAAGATAATCAGGAAAAACTTACAGCGTCCTGGTCGTACGCAGACATGGGAGCCTTCCTGCTTTGTCACGTGAGAGTCTACTCGCTCATGAGCAAAAATTTGATCTTGCTCATTGTACAAGCCGAATCCAATATCATAATCTTCGGTTTTAAAGCTCCAGCTGTATTAAACGTTTTAAAACATGTGTTTAACCATTTTTTACTAGTACAAAGTACAACGGAATTGAAAAAAATATAAAGTGTGTAGTTTGTACTAACTTGAGCGTTGAGTTTGCATGCTTGACGTCCAACTGAATATTCAAAGTATCTCCAGCATCAACCGTGACAACGCACATTTCTTCCCCTTCATCATCAGCTACAACTTGCTTGCCAGTCATGCTCATAAACTCGTTGCTAGGGGAACGAGTACCACCATATTGAGGAAGCTAAATCAACGTTTTAAATAGATGAGAGGCACAAATTAAAGGATTGAGGATTTTACTCGATCGAAATTTTTATGCTGAAAAAATGTCAACTTATTATTATTATTGTCCTCACCAACTGATCAGCAGGAATGATTTTCAAAAGTCCAGTCTTCCATTTGTTGCTTGATGAACCGAAAAGTTGAACTTTGGCTAGAATATTTAATTCATAAATCATTTACAACATTATAAATAAATCTTGAGCACGATTCAAATACTTTTCATTCAAAGTTTTGACAATTATATATATGAATTGAGTTCTTAGTTCTTACACAAAGTTCTTGCAGTCAACAATGGCTTCACCAAAGCAAAAAGTAGGGAAAAGACTCTTGGAGCTAAACAATTAAAAATGTTTTTACCTCAATGAACGTTTAAAGTTATAAAGGAAAAATGTACAAAATTTGGCATAAAATAGTGTGAAAGTAATTTAAAAAAAGTAAACCTCACCGTTAATCCTGTACAAAGTCAATATTTAAACATATAAAAAGATTATTTTCATTTTCAAAATTAAATGTAAAAATTATCAAAAAAATAATAAAAAGCTCTTTGATAATTGGAATGGATAATTATTTTCATTTTTCTTACGTAAAGGAACATTTCATTAATTCTGGGTAATTGTTTTCCATAATTCGAACACTTTCAATAATTCCGTCCACGGTTCCCTTTGTGGTAATTTGTTTCAATCCAAATCCTTCCATATCCCACACACATGTCAATTGTGTCACTGGATCATTTGCAGGTCGTGTCTTGTTGATTTTCTTCATGGTATCGATTGCTCTCTCGCACAACTGTAAAAAGTAAGACATGCACAAAGGATTGTTATTGTCCATAAACTTTCTCTATACTTTGGCAAAATCTCGTCCCAGCTCACCTGTGTAAAATATCTTATATAAATCTCCTTTTGCCCTGATTGTACAGCTTTTCGCACATCCCATCGACCATAAGGGACAAAGAAGACGGGTGAACCATCTTTATCAACTCCACCCATATCATAACAAAATTCAACTTGAAATTGTTTTGGAGCTTCCCAACTCCTAAATTACAGAAAATATAATAAAAGACAACAGTCATGAAAATGCTTCAACGTGACAGGTAATTTCATGTATTAATTGCTACAGATAAAATAAAAGTATTTTTACGCACATGATACTATCCATGTCGTTCTCTTTTCTCCATTTTAAGGACTGTAATTAAAATGAATGAAAAAAATTATTTTTTTACTTTTATAGTTGTGAAACTAGGCATAAAATATAAAATACAATGTGTATAATAGCATTAAAGTTTGTTTGTGAATTTTACCTCTTGGAGCATTTCCTTTGCCTTGGTCAAATCTAATTCTCTTGCTCTTAGCCATCGCATCAAATAAAAATCACTTTGTTGATCTTCATTCAGTCCCAAATCCGAAACAAGAGGACGGAACTAAATACATAATATTGAAATAAATAGAATTAAAAAAGTAGCAACAAAAATTTTAGATTGAAGATCGAATTCTTGAATTTAAACTTTATGTTCAAGTACTTTGATTTGGTACCTTTTGTAAAGCCTCTTTTTCTTGCTCACTAAAAACATTTATACTCAAAGGCATGATGAATGGTAAAAAGTTCTCTAGACTCTAGAATGCTACCAAAAAAAGTGAATAAAGTTTATGGGGAAAAGGAATAATAATTTTATTCTTGTTGAGTAGTTTACCGTTCAAAAATCAAAATGACAGTGGTCAGTTTGAAAAATATGTGCAAATACTTAATACGTAGATTCATGTGCATTATAAATTATGATTATTGCCAATGCAATGCCCATTCATAAAAGATAATAATGATGATTGTCGAATGACCAGATAATTAAAAAAAACTCTATTATTTATTCACTATTATTTTTTCTTTGTCTATCCAATTCATTTAAAAAATCAAGTCAAGTAAATAGTATATACTCTGTTTTATATACATTTCAGCCGATACAATATAAAATACACATGCTTTTTGTCTGTCTGTATGCTGCATGTGACATGTGACCAAAAAACTCTGTTTCTTTTCTGTAGGTATCTTTCTATCAGTATAATATACTGATAGAAAGCATATTATGTACATTTAACATATAGACATGTACAATATTATGAATTATGAATAGATGACATGTATAGGCTATGAGCTGAAGTTTACATGACATCATAATAATAGAACGAGTCTCAGTACAATATTCTCACGCTACATGATACATAATATGCATATCAAATATGAAGCATGTATTATTGTTGGGAAAAATATGGCATCCTATGTGGTATAATTTCACTGTTCATTAAAATCTGTAAATGATACTCATTTTTGATGAACTATAAGCATTAAGCATGTTTTGGAAAAACTGTAGAAAAATAAAGATCATTCTTGTAGGTATTAGTGCGGTCAAAACTGAATGGTCAAAAGAATTTATAATAGAAAGTATCTATAAAACATGCATGTAAATATTTATCTACATTTGTGTTCCAGATTCTCATAATGAATTTTAAACTTCCTACACAATAATCATTATTGTAAATTATTGGTCTGTTTGCATTTTAATTCATTGCATGAAAAAGTGAAATGAAATGAAATTCGAAGGTCATGTATCATGTATCATGTAAAATACATACATAGCTATATAAAAGATACCTATCTATTTATGTTTTATATTACTGTATTGAAAAGATTTAGCATTGTTTTTGTTTTCACTAAAAACCTTTAGAAACATTACTTTTTTGTCAGTTTTTACAGTTTATGTGACAGTGTCTCGACTCTCCATGTACAAAGTTACAATGGCTCTTTTATATATATATTATATATGCAACATTTGACTATATGCTGTTGTAACTTTAGTAAAAATACTGAGATACATTTTTGTATTGTATGGATATCTCATATCTCTATGTATTTTATTTGCTCTGGAGAAAAAAAAACTAAAGATTTTTGCTTTGTTTTGTTTGGCTCAGGAAATCATTAAAATGTGTCCAATGTTTGACAGATGGAATCTTCACTTTTTTCTGTTGCTTTTTACAATCCGTAATGAGCCCAAGTAAAAATCCGCCTTTTTTATGTGAGCATTTTGACAGGGTTGACAAGAACATTTGTAATTTTACACATAATTTATCATCATAAAGTATCATATTCACAACGCACTGATGAAATATCAATGAAATTTTAACTGAAAAGAGTCCGTTGAATGTAAACATTGTGGTTGGTATCCCGTGATAATAGTAAAGAGCTACAACGTAATTTTCATGGATCAATATTTAGATGTAGGATTTTCAAATGATTCAAATTTTTGTAAAATCTGAAAAGTTTAGGTTTTCAAGATTTTGCTAAATTTGTGGATAAAAGTGCGTACAATTGACATATTTCTGGTATGTTTCTGGCGTTGCATGACATGTCTCAATCTCTGATCTCTGTATCAACATTTGGATTTTGGGTACTTGGTACTTGTACATTGTACATTTTACATTCGCACATTTCCAACTCCATTTCAATACAAGATGAAGGATGTGATAAATGCTCAACTGCTGAAATGCTGGCAAAAATGCAAAGACAGATGTTTGACATACGGCATCAAAACTATTTCACATATCACATATTTTACAGCATGTACAACATTTAGCACACCACTTTACTCTACTCCTTTGAATTAGCCATTTGAAAAGTTTACTGTCGTAAAACACTTGAGAAGAACACACTGGTGGCTTGTTTTATTTATTTCCTCCTCCTATCCTCTCCTATCTCTCTCTCCTTCTTCCTCCAGTATAATTCAGAATTTTGTTGCCAATTCCCAATTTGAATCATGTAAGAACACATAAAATACTAGTAGTATGCACATTCTGCCAATTTCCAAAAGATCCTAGACTCTTTTACAATTAGAACTTTATTCAAAATGCAAGCTTCAAGATTCTACAGTCTACAGTATACAGTCAAACCTCCCAAATTTAATGAGTGCATACTTAATTTAATGAGCTTGAATATTTTCACTCTTTTTCATTCCTTTTAGTTCAATGTTCAAGTGGAGACTGTATAACTTGAAAAATGTGTAACATCTTTGTCAACGGTCTTTTCCTTCAGCCTTCAGCTAGTTTTCAGTTTTCCATTTTCCGGCATCCATTACTTTTCAAATAAAAATTCTCGTGTCCTTTTGCTTTCTCTCTACTCTCTACAATCTGTAATCTGTATTCTCTATTCTAAAAAATATCAAGCTTCAAATGAAATGAAAGGAAAGTGAAACCACAAATGACTAAAACACTTTAGAGTTTCCCCTAATAAAATTGTTCTGGGTTCTGTGCAAACTTTAAGGTAGAAATAAAAAATAAAATGGTGATTAAATAAATAAATAAATACATTTGTGTGTACATCCAAGATACTTGGACATTTGTATATATTTAGAGGGAAAGAAAAAATAAATAAATAACATTCCTTTAATTCCAAAGACTTGAGACAAAACTTACATCATACACATTTGTTTCTGACTTGTCTCTGGTGTGTGTTGTGTGTATTTTTTTAAACTTGTAATTTGTAGTTTGTAGTATTAATAATAGTAGCATTATATTATGTATTATGTATGTCTTAGGTACGTCTTATGTCTTATGTCTGGTAATTAAAAATTGTGGCGTCATTTCAAAAAGAAAAAAAGATGCACTAAATGATAATTATTAAGAGTATACACATTACACATAGAGAAGTATTTACAGGTCTCTCCGTCTTTATGTTTCATTTACATAGAGCATAATAATATATCATAAGTATGTATTATAATATCGTCTATGTATATTGATAAGTGTTTAAATGAAAGGTTACATCTATGCATTCATCTATATATTATCACGCTTACAGAAAAAAGATATTTATATATATATTTAGGACTATCATCTATTTAATATTTAATGTTTAACTTGTAATTAATTACACATGAATATCAGGGAGAATAAAAATATCATTAAAATACTTTCAACAAGTTCTAAACCTAGATTCTACATTCTAGTTATTCTACAATGTATTCTAAATTCTAACATGTAAAAGCTACCACTTAAAAATATTTTAGAGCTATATACATATTTATTTATTTTTAAGAGGTAAAAGGGAATTTTAGTGTGTCTTTTTCTACTTTCTACAGTCTATCATCTAAATACTAAATTCTAAATTAAACAGTGTACAAGTTACAGTCTAAAGGGAACGTGGTAAAGGAGAGGAAAAAAAAGTCTATCGTCTAGGTAAGTTCTAAGTTGTACGGATATTGTAATTGTAATTGTAAAGGTATTTGTTGTGGTTGTTGTATGTCAAAATGTCAAAATGTCTTGAGAGTAAGGGGAATCATTTCATTATTCATTATATTTAACATAATATTATGTGTATCGTGTATTGTATTGTATTAAATTAAGTATTAAAGATTGAAGATAAATAGGTTTGTGTAGTACATACAATGAATAATCGTAAGGTACACATCTTTTCCTTCACCTTGTTTCCTTTTGTGCTTTATAGAATCAAGAATTAAGAGTATATTATTATTATAATATACAGTTTATGGAGACTTCTTCATACCTTTTGTTTACATACATACAGTTTTGTTTGTTTGTTTTTTTTTCAGTTTTAGTCTAAAAATCTAAAAATGAGAGTGTGTGCGGAAACTGTTTCCTGGGTATGGAGATTTGTAGGAAGTGCTTGAAAATCCTGAGGGTCTTCCATCAGGTCCAATACTGTATTCACTTGTTGATGTAACTGTTCCGGTTTTTGGTGGTTCGGCAGAGGAAGTGCTTGAAGTAAGGTTAGATCTTCCGAGGGACTCCATTCGAGTGAGAGCTGGTCTATTCCTCAAAGAGTCAGCTCGACTGAAGCTTTTTTGAGATGACAAAGAGTCGGAGCGAGCAAAACTGGATTGACGACTGGAGGCAAATTCGGTACGAGATCGATTAATTGAATCAGCTCTGGAGCTTGCATAGGCATTCATACGATCTGAACGATCTGATTTTGTGGTGTTGGCTGCTGGTGGCATACAGGTGAAACCGAACCCTCCTCCATATGCTGAGAAGCTAGGAGCCTACAATAGAAAATATTGTTTTGAGAATTTAAAATCTTGAAAATCTCTGTTTCTCTATTCACAGCTTTTATTCTTTTAACTTTTACGTAGCTTTTAACTTCAGAAAAATCAAAATTCAGACTCATTATTGCTTTCCTTTTTAAAAATCGGAAATCTAATTTTGAGGCAAAATGAGACCGAAACATGAATCATCAAAACTATGCTTTAAATCAAAGCCCTACGAAAACTTTTCAAACATTTTTTCTTCCATTCTAAAATCTAAAATTTTCACCTGCTATTTTTTTTAAATTAAAATTAAAAAAACACAAACGAACACAACTTT
>JABASP010003192.1:0-15273 GCA_019776565.1 Sminthurinus signatus | reverse complement strand
AGAGAGAGAGAGAGAGAGAGAGAGAGAGAGAGAGAGAGAGAGAGAGAGAGAGAGAGAGAGAGAGGATGCAAAGGTAAGTAAAGCTACAAACGTACAGAAACAGAAACCAGAAAACAGAACCAAAACCAGAAAATGTAGAATGTAGAAGGCTGTATCATACTGTGTGCTTTGAGCTTTGTGCACCTCCTTGAGTTTGGATTTGTGTGCTCCTGAGTAGAGAGTAGAGAAAGTACAGGGTACACGGTATGAAGTGTACATTGTACAGCGTACAGTGTGGAGGAAGAGCTGCAATGCAAAATCGATTTTTACTCCTATTTACTAAAACATTTTATTTTATTGCCAAGGCATACTAGTAGATGTCCACAGTTTCACTCACCCCTGGAGTTCTATTACCTTTTTAAAATTTTAAAATACATCCCGTATTTACAATGACTCTATGCACTTATCCACCGTCTATCCATGTACAATGTACACTACTATTTACAATGTACACTGTGTACTTTATACTTTATACTTTATACTTACTACTTACACATCTTTACTCTAAAGAGTATTTGGTATTTTGTATTTACTCACACAATACAGATGTATATATGATATACTATACGTACTTTATCTATGTAAAGCTCTTGATAAAGAGAGCCTCCTTCAACTCCAGCTTTAAACTCAAAGTCATAATCTTGTTTATAGTTATAGTTTAGTGTGATGAAAATGACCCATTTTGAGCGTCCGAAATCTTTTTCATCAACTTTTCATTAGCTTTAAGTAGCCTCACAATTAGGAAGAGATTTTCATTGTCATTCCAGATTCCACTTTCCACTTTCCCCCTTTTACTTTTTCAGGCAAGTGTCGATTTCCATTTTGTACATCCATACTCCATGCATGTTTCCCCCACCTCACTCTACAGACAGAGAGCTCCTTCATATTTAATTAGCACTGTCTGCTGTCTGCATTTCTAGTTTCTAGTTTCTACTTGGCATGAAATAACAAATAACTAAAAGAAGGGAAATTCTATTGGGACATCAACATTGAAAGTTGAATATTGACTGTCGAATGTCAAATGTGAATGTCTAAAGTCTAAATTTGATTGTCGACGTCGACTTCCAAATACATTATGAATGATATGATGGCATAGACATGTTACTATACTAAACATTTATAGTTTCATACATAATATAGTTGAAAAAAATTATTTTAAATGAAATGAAGTGACAAAAAAAAACCTCGGGAAGAGGATAATAAATAAAAGTATTATGTTGATATATGATATATGATGGGTAATGAATAATGAATAATGCATAATACATCAATACATAATACAAGTAGTAGTAAATATTAAATATTAAATTACATGACACGAGTATAAAACATTTTTTCTGTATCTGTAAATATCGGTTGTATCTGGACTTTGGAATCTGGAATTCAGAATCTAGAATCTGTGGAATATGGAATATACACTGGAGAATTATGTTGTAAAGTAGTTTTTGGAGCTTTGAGCTTTCAGTTTTCCTAAAGAGAAGTTTAATAGTATATGCACTCATGTGTGGATGTAGGATGTAGATAGTATGGCTCGTTTCCAAGCCTCTAAATTTCCAAATTTATATTATGTACTCTGTACATTGTACATGGATCCATTCTGGCGACTATCGTCATCCATCAATTGTAAATTGTAAGGGATTGAGAAAACACCAAACATGCAAAACTTTCCGCAACTTTGCTCATTCTCCTTCTCCTTCTCCCATTTTCCCTTTCTCCACTCTTACTTTCTTTTTCTCCTCCTCTTCTACTTCATACATTTACACAACCTACAACCTAGAACCTACAACCTACTAGTTACTGACTGTGAGTTTTCAATCCCCAATGCGTAAGTTTGCTCAGGTTTTGCTACTACATCAAAAATCAAAATCAAAATGTAAGGAGTAAGTAGAAAGTAAAAGTATGAATATATTCGTTATTCGTTATTCCTACTTGTATATTTTACATGTATCAGCCACAAGTTACATAATATTACATATGAAAAGCATGTCTTATGTATTATGTATGTATCTTAGTATCTACATAAAAAATGCGGCGGTATGCAAATCTCTTTCAAGTAACTGTTTTTTTTTATTCAGCTTTGAGTTGGAATCTGGAAACCCACGCAGTCGTCCATTTTCATCGAAACATCAGAGTTCACAACTATCTACCAAAAATTAATGATCCTTTCCAACTCCCAACTTCCACAACGTCAACGCTGGTCTTTATGCAACACAACTCACATCACATCACAACACATCACAACTCTACACTCTACACTCTGTACAGCACAACTCATATTTTTATTGAGAGCGTGTCAATAAATACGGATACATTTGAATTTACTGGTCCATAATATAATAAGATACATAATATATGGCACGTTTACATTGTACAATGTACATTGTACATGCTGAGAAAGTAAATTCATTTCTATATCATATATCGATGCCTTGTTTACCATAAACCATAAGCCTTTCACATAACCACGTAAACATTGAAATTGAGATCTATTTATACAACGTGTCGTTGATAATACGGTATACGGTAAAGGATAAACGGCAAATGGTCAATCACCAAATCTCAAGTGTAGAAATCCGAGTAATAAAAATAAAAAAGTTGAATATGAATGTTTTGTCTCTGTCATCGCCTAAGAAGTAACACACAGCACTTTAGCATCTTTTTGTGAACAAAGTTTCTAAAATTGTCCAGACTTGTGAATAACTGTAAAAATAAAATGTATCTGTGGATTTGAATAATAATACTCTTTATGATTTCTGAGTGAGTGTATGGCAATATCACGATTCGCGATCAACATCAACAACAATAACCATAGTATGTACATTGTACAATGTACACTTGAACCTAAATAAGATAAATGATATGTAGTATGTAGTGTATAGGTATTAATGTATGATCTATTCTTTGCACTATACCGTATACAGTATACAGAATAGATAATGCGTAATACATAGACAGTAGATGAAGCCATTAGGAGAAACAGACTTGAGAAACTCTAGAGGAAATTTCTGTCATTTTCAATGATCAAAATCAACTTGTACTTTCCTATTTCCTATATATGTGTGTATGTGTAGTTTCTTACTGAAAGGAGTTGGGATCGAAATTGTCTGTTGAATTTTCTTCTGAGATTTCCTGTCTTGTTCTCTCTTCAACTCTTTATTTATCTCTCTATGATTCTCTCTGTCTCTCTTGGAAACATTTTGGCTCTTGAGTCTACAGTCTACAGACTACAGACAACTTCTAGCTTTTAGCATCTATCTAAAATCTAACATCTAACAGCATATCCGTGTCAGTATCGTTCACACCGTGAATTCAACTAATTAGATTAGATTCCTTTCCAATTTTCTCTCGATTCAACTATACAAACTCTAAATGCTACAGTGCACAGTGCACAGTAGATAGAGAAACCCAGAGAACAAAAAAAACCACATCATCATCGTTGTCATACACATCTCTTGTACGTTGTATCTTGTGTATTATGGTACACAGTGTGTTTCTTTTATTTTGTTTTCAAAAACAACATTAAAAATACACTATTAATACTTGGATTTTAATGAATCTTTTTGTACTAAAAATATCTGTAATGACACACAGAAACTAGAAACTAGAAAATAAACCACACACAACTTGAAGATTTTCATCTACTTTTCTGGGTTTATGGATTTTCTACGTTCTTTCACTGTTTCAAGAATCTTCAAGAGTATCAATCAGTATTTTCACAATGTACATTGTACATTGACAGAACAAGGCTAACAAGCGTGAAACAAATTTGCTTCGGATTTATTTATCATTCTTTTACTCTTCTGTTCTGTTCTTTTTCTTTTGATATAACAGTCGTGTTTGTCATTAGTCATTAATTATTTCAAATTTCAAGGCTGACAGCCGAATAAGAATAATCCTTGTCATTGCCAATGTCACTGTTATTGTTATTGTCTTTGTTGTAAATAAAATGTTGTACAAGCTACAAAATACAGTGTATACAGTTTACAGTTTACAGTGTATTTTGAATCTAAAATCGTTATCAGAGTGTAGATAAAATCTAAATCCAAAATTCAAATTAAAAAGTCAAAACAGATAAAAAATATCTAAACAAATAGTTATGTAAATAGTAAGCTCTAAGCTCTTGCTAGAGATGCCAATGCCAATGCCAATCTGATAAGAAGGTAGGACACTAGACCGACTTGCGACACATGCACTGTACATTGTACATTGTACATAAATAAACAGGGATTAACTGTATAAATGTATAAATGCACATGGATGCCGGGAATAAAATTATCACAGTCCACAAAGTCTGTCCAATTAATCTAAACTAATTAACGGCCTCTGCACCAATAATTACCACCAGACACCAAGTTGAAGCTTCACAAACAGAAACCGAAACAGAATCAAATACAGAAACAGATACAGGCATATAAAAACAGGGACAAAGACAAAGGCAATGACAAAAAAAAACAAAAGGAGCAAAGAGAAAAAAAAAGAAAACAAAATCATTGAAAGAACAAAAAAAAAGGTTGAAACCCAAAGTGAAGCTAAAGTAATAAAAAAAGAAGAGAGAGCGACAATAACAGAAGGACATTCGCCAAGACTATAATAAAAGATACAAAATACAAGATACAAGACACAAGACCTATCGTGAATAGCACAAGCCTAGTAGCTACCACTTGGAAAGATTTAAGATGCTACTGTACTTTTGTTGGTGCTGGATGTTGGATTCTAGATTCTAGATTCAGGAACTGTGAAACACAAGATTCAAGACTCAAGACTCAAGCCAAACCATGGCCATGTAAAATGTAAAAACCAAGTCAATTCAAGTCAAGTCAAGTCAGGCAGGGCAAGCCAAAATCCCAATCCCAAAATTCCGAAATCCTCGTACACTCATATTTGTATGTGTTGAATGTCTGTGTCTCTGTGTTTGTGTGTTTGTATTTGGTGTGGTTTGGTTTGGTGTGATGTCGTGTGGTGTGGTGTGTGGCGGATATAAAATTGCAAATGAGAACCCAAACTCTAAAGCTAATATAGCGATTAGATGGATATACAAAAATACATAGTATGTGTCTATTTTCTATCTCATTCACATATAAAACAAGAGGTTTCTGGATTTTGGATTCAGGATTCAGGATCCGTGGATACTTTTCCATTAGTTGCATGCATAATGTACACCAGTCTTTACGGATGTCTGTATAAGAGATATTTTGAGAAAATTTCCAGTAACAAGGAAAGTGGGAGACAGAGGAGACTTTTTCTTTTTGACAATGGGTGAACGTTGAGCATGCTCTCTCTCTGTGTGTATATTATATAATACTGTATTTTTCCCAGTCTCCAGTCACCATCCTCCACCATGTTAAAACGACATGTTCTGCATAGTAAAGAGAAATATTATGGCCAAAGTCGGAAAGTTCAGTTTTTATCAGGAATGTCACGATGATGACGTGAGGGGTCTGTGAAAAAAAAATCTGCCGACTAACTTTTTTTTTCTTCTTCTTCAGTAAAACTATGAGACAGATGCACACACATACTGTACAGAATAGAGAATAGACAGAGAATAGAGAGAGAGAGAGAGGGAAATACATACATCTACAACACAAGCACGATTGCCTACTCGTCTCTTTCTCTTCCTTCCTTTTCCACTTCCTCCACCACTGGAGACTGGAGACTGGAGCTTCAAGATTCCAGATTCAAGATAGACACGAACATAATTTGTTTACATGGTAATAGAATCATGTATATTGTATATTATTTTTTGGGCATGATGGGGAGTGAAACATGAAATGCACTACAAAATAATCTATTTGTATTTTATGTCTAGTATCTCCTCAAAACCAGGAACCAACATCCAACCTTTAGAATATAGAATACAGAATATAAAATATAAAATCTGGAATTCAAAGCGTCTAGAATGGAGAATAGAGACATACATTACAAATTATACAGCCCAACATCCAACATCCATACATTTAGACTTTGGACTGAAACAGCTGAGAACGGGAAAGAGAGCGCGGTTAAAATGGCTGGAAAGTTTTTGAATCAGAGCGTGAGTTTTAAGCCACAAAATTGGGAAGCTAACTAAATGAAAGAGAAAAGGAGGAAAGGAGAAAGGAGACAGGGAAAGATAAAAAGAGAAAGTAGGAAAATGAGTCAAGAAGGAATGAAGGAGGAACGAGGAACGACCCTATTCCTTTTATAAGCCATGGCTAAAAGAAGAATAAAATGCACACAAAACCAGTATGAACCATCTGTATACCTATATAATACAGAATACAGAGTATAGGGAAAGGAGTATAGAAAAAGAGCACAGAGCACAGAGGCTCAAGTTCCAACCAAAAAAGATAGGACCAGAAAGAGGGTACTTCTCCTTCCTCTCCGCTCCTTTCCTTCCTACCTCATCCAACATCCAACATTCAACATCCAACATCACAGAGCCAACATCCAACCACTCAGATTCTCCTCCATAATATCGTCTCTTCTCCAAGGAACGTGCACACTCAACCTGATATAATCGATAGGAGCTGAGTCGAGAGTTTTGGGAGTCTGTAGACTGTGGACTGTAGAGTCTATAGTCTAGTCTATATTATAGAATATAGAGTTAGTGCAAGTACCAGTGCCAGTGCTGGTTCTACTTCTACTTCTAGGGAAACATAGGAACAAGTCACGATCGGTAAAGGTCATATGTCATATATGACTCCCCCTTCTTCCTCTCTGTCTCTTTCTTTCTTTCCTTCTTTTTCCAAGTCCAAAGTCTCACTCTCTCTCTGGAAATGTTCCCCCGCCATCCTCTATAAGCCCAAATTAGATCTTACGTCCAAATATCTCATTTCTATTCATAATTTCGTGGCGTCAACTTTCTGCAACCCTTACAGCTCACAGCTTACAGCTTATGTACAATGTACATGTGGTTATCTATGTATGTACAATGTAGAATGTAGAATGTACAGCTTTCTCTCCTTTCTCTTCTTCCTCTGCCCAAAATGTCTGTGTCTATGTCTATCTTCCTATCTGTCTGTCTGTCTTTTTCTGTCTGTCTAACCGCTTGTTCTTGTACTTTTACTTGATAATACTTGTTCTACTTCTATACTTCTACTTTGTCTTCGTCATCGTCATCGTCTTGGTCTTGGTCTTCCTCTTGTTTCCTCTACTACACTCCGGCTCCCAATTTCTCAGTTAATCTATTAAACAAAGCTTTTTCATCTTGTAAGTTGTAAGTTACGATTGTAACATGAGTATGGAACATGGAACATGGAACATGGGAGATGAACATAGAAGACGAACATGGTGAATGGTGAATGGAGAATGGAGCATGAAGAAAGATCATAACATTCTCCACACAATGGAAGAAAATGCAATATAATATAATATATAATATAATACGATTCCAGTTGAACATTGAACAGTTGAGCGGAGCAGAAAGAAGAAAGAAAACCAGTCAAAATAAGTGTATCAAATGTACACAGTACACATAATATTCAGTATACAGTAGACACTAGACACTAGACGATGTACTTGCTGACATTGAGTATTGAGTATACAGTATACAGTGTGCAATGTACAGAATTCCTCAAAGAATGTAGTGGAGCCATGAAATGGAATGCAATGTAAATAGAGTAGAACAAGTACACTCATATAGAACCCAGAATACAAAGTAAAGAAAATACAGACTATCAAAAAAAACCATTCGAGTTTTTCAAGTTGAGGGAGTGGTTTATGTAATTTGGTTGAATTCCTCTTCATACATACATACTATACATACAAAAAATGGAAAATAGACATAGAGACATGGACTCATTCTTTTTCTTTCATACAAGTATATATTTACTATGGACTATTTGCTATGGGACTTTACACTTTCTTTCATCAAATCATACTTCATCATGGGAAATGTTTAAGATTCTAGATTTTAGATTCCAGACTCAAGTCACACTATAATACACACTTGAGTTTTGAACTTTGAGTTTCACCAACTCCCCAATTTTTCCATCTCTGACAAGAAGAGACGAAAAAATGGATTGATCAGCAGTGTTTTATTTGGTTTACATTTCAAATGTTTACCATTTCCGTTTCCCCATTTAAATTAAAAAAAGAAGCTTGATTTTCCACTATAAGAGTCAGTGCACACAGTAAATTTACTATAATTTTACCCCATACAAGTTCATCTCATGTATGCAATCTATACACATTTTTTAGTATTTTGGATTTTAACGATTGGTGGGGTTTTGAATCATTTTTTTATATTATAATTTATTATGAATTATGAAGGAAAATATATATTGCGTCATACGTAGAACACAACCTGAACTTCATCAAAGTTTACCATTTACTAACTATTACTGGTAGTATTTTGTATTTTATGCATGAACGATGAGAAATGAGGAAAGTACATATAAGCTTATGTATTTTCGTCATAGTCAACTTCGGACGGTAAAATATTAAAAAAAAGATCCCATGTGGAATTAAAGATGGGATTTTCGAATTTTCCCCAGTTGGCTTTCCTACTTTTTACCTTCCAACGTAAACGTCTCAAATCTCAAGTCTCAAGTCTAAATGAATAATAATAATAATATAGGTAACTTTAACTTCCAACTACTTAAATTGCTCACTGAACTTAAAATGCTTATAGTTATCTATTTGCGACTCCCTCCTTCCCTTCTGACACATTGATAGATAGATAGATATAAATAGATACTTTCAAAGAGAGGGCGGCATTCATACCTATACTTTGTGCATTGTGTCTAGAGAATAGAGAATGAAAACATCTCATCATCCATACTTCATACTTCCATACTACAAAATAACATGGAAAAGTAGACCAGTTTATCATTTTTCGTTACTACACACTATATACTGTATTACTATATACATGCGTTAAAATGTCACAGTATGAACTTTGCTTCGAGAAAATCTTTCATGGGTCAGAAGTAAGAGAAGAAAAAAAACTATTGTGTTACAAAAGCCCTAATGTATCTACTTTCCACATTCTACTTTCTACATGCTACGTCTGTGTTGAACATATAAAATACAAAATACAATACAATACAATATAAATATTCCGTATCATATAACCAATATTATACATGTCATGTATCATACACATTGTACATTGTACATGTATTGGTATTGGTACATGCATAAAAAGGAGATACGTCAAGTTGAAATCGAAACGAAACCATGTGTTGCTGCCTGACTACCCGTGTTATTACAAAACACGCACTTTTACGTCTTTTGTTGTACATCATGTCGAGTCGGAGTGGAGTCAGAGACTCGACTTTCTTTTCAGCTCTTTCTCCACACACACACACACACACACACACACACACACACACACACACATACAAACACAGAGAGAAAGCTAGAGAGAGAAAGAGAGAGAAATATCTATACACACAAACATGCTGAGAAAGGAAGGAGTGGAAGGAGTGGAAGAGTGAGGGAGTAGAGCAATATGTAGAAGATTTATATGGCATACTTATCTACATAATACCTAAAATGCCTTGTTCCCTTCAATGACGTTGTCCTTTTCCTTTTCTTGCAATATCCTATCAAGCCACCGCCATACAATACTTTACCAAACCGTACCAAAGTGGGTTTTCGGTCGGAGCTGAGCACAGAGTTGAGTTGAGTTATGTATGCAAGAACACAATACACAACACAATATTATACGTAATAGTACGACACGTCACACGAAGTCAACCTACGATTAGACTCGGTCGGAGTCTCTTTCCTTTCCTTTCTTTCTATTCCTCAAGAGACCTTCTTCCCATTTACTACTCATGCACAATACAATACAATACTCATGTACAGAACACGATACACAACTGTGAGTAACAGCATGAATTCCAATTAATAAGTAATATTTACTTTAATTAGTTCTACTTTCTACCATCTACCACTGTACAAAAGTGGTTGAGCCTTGATCTTGTATTTAGTATTTAGATATCTACAAATATTATATCTTTTCTTTTTAACTACTAACTACAAACTAAGTCCTGTTTTACATTTGGACATTTGTACGGAGAAAGCTCACTTGTTTTTTTTTACCACACATTTATATTATATTAGCATGATATAATATGTATGAAAAAACTCTACAATTTCGTCCAATGTCCAATGTCCAACTTTTCTCAACTCTCAACTATGAACGTCACAGTTTTGTTAATTTCCACTGAAAATGCATAGAATTATAATATTTAATTCATCCATCATCCATCATATTATTATGTAAGAGGTAAGGGGTAAGAGATGTGGAGAAATTCCCAATTCTGACGTTAGTCCCACCAATCTACAATCTACAATCCACACAAAATGTATAATGTACTTCGTACTCACACAAAAGTCACCAGTCACCAGTTACCAGTCACCAACACCGACCACTTACAATGTCTACAATAATCTACCATCTACAACCTACTTCCACAAGGTATACAAGGTACAAGGCGAATTACAAGAAATGAAGAGAGAAAGAGAGCAAATGAAGCAGAATCAGGATCAAATGTAGCCTTTGTAACTTGTACTTTCTGCTTTCTGTTTCTGCTACGTAGGCAGTCGGCACACAGTAGGCTCAGTAGGTGAATGCTAACAAGTCGTAGATATTAATGGCTAACAATCCAAGTATGTATGTCAATATTACACACACACACACACACATACACACACAAGTAATTAAAGACGTAGACCGAATAAACTTAATCAAGCCTATCCAAAATCCACATCCACAAAAGGTAGAAATTGGATTTTGGTTGGTTTAGTTAGTTACTCTGTGGGTTGATTCTATTTTTAGTTGTTGGACTGGAAGTGGAGCTGGAACTGAAACTGGAAAGGAAATATATATGGAGATGAAAAGACAGGTTAAATGTAAACTAGAGAGATTGATCGTCATCCCACGACTTTGTTCAGCTATTAGCACGCACACATACATATGTAGAAATCCATTTATTTATGGAACGACTCTCGCAAATCCAAAGTCACAAGTTAAGAATAGGACCTAATACCAAATACCAAATACTACTTAGACTGTGGACTGTAGACAAAAGACGCTACCAATACATAAATTATCCGTAATCTGTACCATCCAAATCAAACAGGGTGAATAACAATGTTGGGAGTAGGGAAGGAAAAGATATTGAGAACGAAAACGAGAAAAAGAAAGAGGCCTACTACTTTATGTAAAATGTAAACAGTAAAGAGTAAAGTAATGCGAATGTGACGTATTTTTGGAATATAAATATCAAGCCAAATAAAAATCACATTTACAATTTCAATTTCAATCAAGTGCCCTAAAAAAATGTTTTGAAATAAAAAGTCAAATAATACAAATTTATATTAATGTTTCATATTAAAAAAGTAGTCTTTTAGGTTTTAGTTTTTGAACAAGCTTTTAGAATCAAAAGTAAAGAGAAAGAGTAGAGAATAAAACATAAAAAAAGTAGATGTAAAACAGGAACTTTTTCTTTTGATTTGATCTAAATTCTGAATGTTTTGAAAGAGCTCATGTACAAAGAACACAAATTACAAATTAAGATGGGGTTTTTTACAAATTGATGTCGACACATTTTGTGTAGACTGTCGACTGTCAACTGTAAATTTTTCTCAAAGCTCAAAGTTCAAAAAGCTCAAAGTATTAAAATATTATGCATGTACATTGTACACTGTACATTTTACGCTCATGATAGACACTACGTACAATTTGCAAGTATAAAATTGGAATTTAAATTTATTTTTTCACGTCTGAGCTGAGGGGAACCAACTTTTGATGTCGCTCTGATCTCTGATTCTAATTTGGTTCTCAAAGGTTTCTTTCCTCTTTGATCATTATTGACATTCATTGGCTCATCCTCTGTCCTCTGTTATTCATGTTCTCTGTTATCTGTTTGTCACGCTGATGTTGACTGTTGATTTCCTGACCTTGATTCCTTTCTTATTTTTTTTTAAATTTTAAATGTTGTAACTTGTAACTTGTAAATCCCAAAATTCATGAAACGTAAATTTCAATTTTGCCAATTCCTGTTTTTCACTACCAGAACCAGCATCAACCATGACATACCAAACCAAACCAAACCAAACCAAATCACACCGTGCCCATTCAATCTCACCTTACGATAAGTGACATATGCACACGATAAGAAAAGATAAGATAAGATGAGAAGAAGTAAAAAGTAAGAAGGTAAGAAGCACACACATGTTTGTCTCTTGGAATGTTCAAGATGAATCCAAACAACATCTGAGGATCGAGAGAATTAGTAGAAGAGAAAAAAAACAGAAAGAAATGGGATATTTATTACATTTAATTCGGTCATTTCATTGCACCCAACACACCCATGCAAATCCGCAGATTCAGATTCCCGAATGAGTCTCGAGTCTCATACTAACAAATTTCGCGATATCAAAGACGAAAGACGAGGACTCACAAATGTGGCTAAAACTTAAATCACAACAACGTGTGTAAATCCTGTGTACAAAAAAAATCAAGTAGATACTAGATAGTAGATACATGCATGTACAATGTATAATCCATGTATATAAATATGTACCACAGACTTGATAAGCTTTTCAAGACAAGTCTAAATACATGTGAAGTTTTTTTTTACATTATTTTCACAACTAAAAGACAAACAGAGAGACAGACAGAAAAACACCAACATTTGCAAATCTAGATAATGTGTATGGGTAGGAGTGGAGTGCAGTGTGCACTGTATACCTTACACCTCCATAACTCTAGCATCTAGCAACTAGCACGATACCGTACATTGTACATCTATAAATATAGATGTAGATATAGGTGAACACGTCTGACTTACATTTTTTGTTTTTTTGGCATACCAGCCAGTTAATCTTCTCGCCAAGAAGTCGAGAACCAAGAAGAAAAAAAAATTATTCAGAGCAACTCAACAAATATAAAATATAGCAAAGAGTGAAAATCAAGTAATTTACAATGTAGCACCGAATTATTTGAATTTGAATCACTGTACTGTGTACAGTGTACAGTGTACAATGTACAAGTAGTAGTAAGGAGCACTCCTCACTTCCAAATCCTCAAGCACAACACTTCCTCAAAATGTTTGGAACAGTAACAGCAACAGCAATGGGACACACTACAAAGTACACAGTACACGCTCTTGTCTTGTTTATTTAAATTTACATCAACTTCAAGATCCTTCAAGTTCATAACCAAACTATATTTTTCATAATCTAATCGTGCCAATTTTTTTTCTGTGTCAAATGTTCCCAATGTATAAATTATAAGTGTAATCATATGCCTCACAGGATTCTTTTAATGGTGGATCTAGTCGTATGATATAATGATATATCTATAAAACTACACAAAAGTATGTAGAATGTAGAATGTACATTGTACATTGTACAATGTAGAGATGCAAAACTGTGCAGAATGTAGAAGAATGTCACAAGTCATCATATATCACTAAATAGAATTCTTCTTGTTTGATTTCCCCATCAAACAAACAGTTAAAATTTTCAAGATAGCTCATAGAACTCATAGAAAATTCAAAACCCAAAACCTATAAAAATACTCACAGCTGTGATTACTTATGAGAACTATTTTCGTATCTGTGCCATAGGCCATAAGCCATAGGCTAGTACTAGTATAATAAGGATCAAATCATCAAAGATGCATGTACATCATGAATACATATATATACTTATTAAATAATGATACTTCCAACTTCCAAGTGTATTCACTATTCACTATATACTTGACACATGGTAAAATCTTTTATGGGACATGTTACAAATTTTTGTGGATACATTTACTATTGACAATAGACATGCCATGCACTAAATCTAACATACATATAATATGTTACAGGGATATAATGGACACACATTGTTCAATCAATCAATGTACAATATTGACTATTGATTTACACTAGTAGATGGTTAATTTGAATAAAAACAGCAGTGTCACATCCAAAATCCAAAGTTGATGAGCTTAACTAGCCTCAAATAAAAATAAAAATGTGGCAGACGGAGAGATAACAATAAACCCCATGAAGCATCAACCATCAAGATTCAAGACAAACGTTACAGATTTTTACTACTACCGAGTGTAATGTACTTGTAATGCGGAACTATGAGCATTAATAACTCAAACAAGATGAAAAAAGACAGGAAGTATAATACACACGTTGTTTGTTTACAGATATGAGATATGAGCTTCATTATACTTTATACTGTAGTCTATGATAATAATAATATACGTGTAAAACTACATGAAGCTTACACAGTGAATACGGAACATCATTCCCAGTGTATATTATCCATTATCCATCATGGTCGTACATAGAACATAGAAAGAACGATTAGTTTCCTAGTTGATGTAATTTTTTCACATTATGTCAAATATTTGTCATCAACTTTACGTATATGAAAGAGAATGAAGAGAGGCTCTAGAAAGCTAGATGCTAAAGCTTTGAGCTTTGAGCGACGAGGAAGACGGAGGAAAAGAGAGTAGATACTAGATACTAGACACTACATACTATATAGATAATAGATACACACAGTATATAGAAAGTAGAAAGGGGTGACATTTGACAGATAAAGTAGAAAAATTATGATGATAACACACACGGTCTCTACTCCCTACTAAAAAATACGGTGACGATGGACAAAAGTTGAGAGAGGAGAGAGGATCCGATAGTGAACGTTGAAAGTTTAACGTTGTGTACTCTAAACTCTAAACGTTGAATGTTACTTTTCCTCTTTTATCTTAGCTCTCCGCTCATAGTGTTATTTAAGGTACTTACATACATCATGCATACATCCTACATCCTCCGCTCGTCCAATCCAAAGATGCATCAGGAAGACAGAAGAAAATACATGGGACATGGGACATGGATGTGGACATGGGAGAAGGGACAATGACAATGATAATGATGATCACATAGATATACTTAAAGGTTATTAGTCATATTTCATACTTGATACAGAGAGAAAGCAGGCAGGCAAGCAAGCAAGTATTGTGCACTGTGCTTTCTACTTTGTGCTTGACTGGGTCTCATATTTATATGTGTTAGATCTTTTTCGTTGTCATCATCATCGTTTTCGTTTTCATACGTCGTCGTCGACATTCATTGTTATCATACATGTAGATAGATATACTATATATTATATACATACCGTATATTACCATTTTGTTTCGCTGCGAAACTATTAGAACTTTCATTATGTACGCCATGTAAATCAAACGAGGGGCGACACTATTAGGTGCTGCGAAACAAAATGGTAATC
>JABASP010003191.1:0-15284 GCA_019776565.1 Sminthurinus signatus | reverse complement strand
TTTTTTGTTGTGAATTGTGAACAGCTTAAAAAAAGGTAATAATTTTTAATTTTATTTACATTTGAAACATTTCATTATCATTATTATTATTTGTTGTGATTAAAAGACTCATTTATTGTATCAAGTATCATTTTTGATACATTACAAAATACAATACATTTCATAACTCTATTTTGTTGTTTTATGTATATTGCCTATTTCATAATATATGTATTTTATTTTGTGTTTCATTTTTTTATGTAGGTTTGATATCAAAACACATTCATCTGAATGACTTTTGACTCCTGACATAAAATGGACAAACAAAATTGAACTTGAAAAATATGCATCAAAACTATGAAAGTCCTTTTTTCTCTCAAAATACTCAAGTAAACAGATGAAAACGGGGATGGTATCATTTATTAATTAATCTTATATGTCCTTTTTGATTACTAATGATACCAATTTCATCAAATAAAACAAATCCAAGTTTATATTCTGATTAAATTTGATTTAATTCGTTGAAAAGGAATTCTATTTTCTATTTTGATCATTCTTTTTTATAAAAACAAAGTTCAAATAATTTTTAAAAGAATTTTATGTTCTAGTTTTGATTAGGATTTTCTAGTATACTCTTTTACAAACTATATCAAGAATCAACAATATAGAGAATTAAATATTCATATAGTTAATTTTATTTAACACAAGAGTTTGAAAATGTTACTTTGAAATTTTAACATGAAACATGGTAAATAAAACAAAATAATATTCTTGTTATTATTATTGCTCTCAATATTTGTCTTTCTAGTTTTTTACTTTACGATGGATTGTGATATATATGAGTTAGTACATATTTATGAGGTATGAACATAATAATAATATATTATTTATTCTATTCATTCTACTATAGAATGTCATATTTTATTGATACTTCTTTTATTCTGAAATCTGAAATAACAAAAAGTCTAAAGTTTTGAGTTTTGATAATAGTGTTTAGATAATATATTATAGTAAGTAAATTACATGTATGATTATAAAATATTTTATTTGTAATTTCTATGCTGTGCATATAATCATTAATAATGATTCATTATAATCCCGTCCCAAATCGTGAATATAGTGAATAGTGACAAAACCAACAAAATATCCATAAAAAACCTCCATAGTCCAAAACCTTTTGTTCACATTTCACGTGTGAAAGGCATATAATAAAATATAATATATTATATTGACGAGTCGTAAAATATATATATGTGTAATATGTAATACCAGTAAATATACCAATGCCAACAAAAGCCACAGACTACGAACTACAACATCTTTTACAGATTTGGACACGGTAAATAGTAAATATTATAACTACTATAATATAGTATATATTGTTATTATTATAGTAAGATGTGTGTGATCTGTGACCAAATTTTCCAACAGGTTCAAATTATATATGATAATATTTCATTTCCTTTATATTTTATGATGTAGTCTATTATTTGCTTTTGTAATGTTCATAGATATGTGTGTACTGGTAACTGGTAATGAATGTACAAATGGTCATACAGTCATGTTTGGTGTTTCGAGTGACAATAATAATATACACAATTAATATTATTAGGCACGCCGTGATATTTTTCTCTTCATCTGAATCCATAAATAAATAAACAAACAAACATAAAGATAGTTCACCTCTCTGTGTGATATACCAACGTCATAAATGCAGAGTACAGAGTACAGAATGGAAAAAATCTATCTGGGAAACTCAGATTCTCAATCCAAATTTGAAATTCAGAGGCAAGCCTTCCAAATAATGTATTTTCTACGAGATGCTTGTTGAAATTTATTTCATAATGTTTTATAAATACAAAATTACATCTATATTTATTTTTGTGTCTGTTTTCAAAATATGATATTATATCTATATTTATTTTCTCTAGGGATTTCTAAATACGATATTAAAAAAAATAATGAATGTAATGATTTTGAAAAAAAAAAAAATTATAATGAAATGAATTTGTATGTTGGGTTCATGAAATATATAAAATAAAACGTAAAAAATATTCAAACATTCATTTTTGCTAATCAGTCCTATGTGTACAATTATAATGTACTTTTTTTCTCATACAAAAAAAAATTGAAGGAGTTTCATAACTGCATGCATTAATGATTACATAAAATTAAGTTTAGCTTTTGGCATAATAAACTGTAAAGTAATGAATTTCAATTTAAACATTGGTAGTTTGTTCATCTGACCTGTTTTGTAGTAAAACTTACACACATGTGTAAAATCATACAGAATATAGATATCTTGATTTTGAAAGGAATTTCAAAATTGGTTTTTTTTTTGTTTTTTTGGAAATAAAATTCAGAAAAAAATATAGATTTCCCAGAAAAACCATGGGAAAATTAACAAAACAGCAAGATTGCCAATCCAAAGGTATAGCAATTATAAAATCTAATCCTATACCCACAAATACAAACGGAAATCTGACATCGGAGAATAAAAAGGATAGTCCACCGCCTCATGCACGCTGTCATAAGGAGCAGGTAAGCACGGAGTCACACAATGTTGTGAACAATTTTATAAAATTATTGTGTTTAGTAATATATTATTTATATGCGTAGTTATACAATCTTAATTTTCTATATCGTAGGTACCTGGAAGTAGTAATAATAATAATAATAGTATTGGAGATTCAGAAGAAGAAGAGGATACAAGTAGCAGTAGTTCAGAAGAATATGATTCAAGTAGTTCAGAAGAATGTGATTCAAGTAGTTCAGAAGAAGAAGAAGATGGACATGATAATAATATGAGTTTTGAAGGTGGAAGTTCTGGAAGTAGGAATAATAATAATAATAATACTATTGAAGAAGAAGAAGATGATTCAAGTAGCAGTAGTTCAGAAGAAGACGATTCAAGTAGTTCAGAAGAAGATGATGAACATAATCGTACTCCGAGTCCACCGTCCAAAAAATCTAAAATATCTCATCAATTAGATATTCCAAACGATCAAGATTTAGAATTAGTACCTAGAAAACCCCATAACAATAATAATAATGATAACAGTGGTAATAATTTAGACACTACAAATACAAGTTCTTCCTCAAAAACAAATTTACCTAAAAACGTAACAACAAATTCACTATCAACAACTAATAATAAAAATAAAACTAATAATAAAAATAAAACTAATAATAAAAATAAAACTAATAATAATAATAATAATAATAACACGGTTTTTGAAGATGGAAATACTGGAAGCAGTAATAATAATATTGAAGGACAAGGAGAAGACGGTGATGGACATAATAATAATAATAAAACAAAGAAAAATGTTAGACAACTTCCACAACAAAATAAAACAAAGTCTGCAAACTGTGACAGAACAAAAAAATCTACAGCATCAAAAATTGAGAAAAAAGAAAAAAAAAAGTTTATTAAAAAAATAACAAAATTAGTGTATAAAAATAAAGGAGGAAAAAATGACGCATTAATTAAAAAATTAACCGACGAGTTCACTAAAAATGAGCCAACTATTGCAAATGATGTGACAGAACACGAAAAGCGAGGAAATAGAGTAATAGCTTTATTCAAATTTAGCCAAACTAGTATTTTAGGTAATGAGGAAGTTCCTGAAATTTTAATTGACGAAGACACCAACTTTGACCAAGAAATTTTAAATAAAATACAACGTTTTAAATTTTTTGCTGCTGCTACAGAACTTCCATTAGTAGTAGCAACTATACCAGACCTTCCAGAAAAATCAATGGCAGCTTGTATGAAAGAAGTAGATTGGGAATGGTGCCAACGTCAAACGGATTCAACATTTACCAACTTACCAGGATTTTTGTCCCTCTCGCCCAACGTCTATCACGGGGAGCTAGTATTTCTTCTACTTTATCGACAAAACGCAACGTCCCTTAAAAAATGCATTTACAGCAGCCGAAAACAGTGTGCGACTCATCTGATTATTAGGGCAGTCTATGGGGTATGAATAATAATAGATTACATTACACATTTTTTCCTTGAAATATTAATAATTCGTATTATCAAAAAAAATACATATAATTCATAAAAGTTTATCAATATGTTGCTGATCTTTCGTGTAATAAAAGTATTCTTTTGTGCAGGCCAAGGCTCACTTTGGTGAATATGCTGTAGATGTTTTAGCCGTTACTGGAAATGTCCCACCGATGACAATAAAATTTATAGTAAAGAATAGTTTTGGAAATGAACTCCCCAAGACAGCCATGGGACAAAAAGTTTCATCCAAATCATCAAAACTTCCGAAAGATGTAGAAGCTGAGATTATGCAATTGATCAAGAAAGTGAAAGGAAAAGTAATTCAAGAACCCTCTGTTATGAATGAAATGGCAGTTCAACAGTCAATAATCTTTAATTCAGGAGGACAAGAGCCGAAAGGCCCGCCATGTAATTAAACATATAAACAAGATTAAAAAATGATGCTTTTATGATGCACCAAATAAAATAAAACTTGTGCTTTATATTTATTTTTTCTAGTGATTTCTAAATATTCTATCAAATGTATATTAATTTTTCTGCATGATTTCTAAATATGATATTATATCTATATTTATTTTTATTGTTTATTTTGAAAATAAAGTATAATATATGTTTGTTTTGTTCACAATTATAGGTAATTCTTGGTTAGTCTGCCACTTATGTTCAAAGTCAAATGAAACTGTTGGTAAACTCCGGAAGCATCTTTTGGAAAAACATTTAAAATTACCTGCACACTCAAGAAAATATATTATCCCCTATGAATATGAAGAATATATAAAACAAACGGCAGATCCCATTAAAACGAAATCAGTGGTTGACGATTTCATCGCAAAAGGACGCTCTCGGAAGAAATTCAATAGATTGTTGGGACAAATAAAAAAGTCAGCAACTTTAAAAATAAATCTACCGACAAGTGATCCAGAAGAACGAAAACAAAAATCAAGAGCCAAGCAAAAGAAGTATGATAAAAAAATGTTAGCTACCGACCCGGAACTTTTTAAAGAAACAAAAAGAGTCAGGCAACAAGATTATAAAAAAAAAATGTTAGCTACAGACCCGGAACTTTTTAAAGAAAGAAAAAGAGTCAGTCAACAAAAATATGTTAAAAAACGGTTAGCTACCGACCCGGAAATTTTTAAAGAAACAAAAAGAGTCAAGCAACAAGATTATACAAAAAAAATGTTAGCTACAGACCCGGAACTTTTTAAAGAAAGAAAAAGAGTCAGTAAACGAAATCAAGCCAATAAAAAGAAGGTTGCAGCTGCTACTGCTAGAACGGAAAAAGACAAAAACGAAAATGAAACTATAATGGCTGTTTCAGTGGCTACAGAAGAACCTCTACAATGTTTAGAATTTTATCACAATCTTGGTCCATTTTCAAAAGGAAATAATTATCCACCTCCACCTCTTCCATCAGCAAAACTTCAACAACAAAAACAACAAAATGATAAAAATGAAAATGAAACTATAATGGCTGTTTCAGTAGCTACAGAAGAACCTCTACCACCTTTAGAATTCTATCATAGTCTTGGTCCATTTTCAAAACGAAATAATTATCCACCTCTACCTCTTCCATCAGCAAAACGTCAACAACAAGAAGTAGAAAGAAGAAAAAGTGAAGCAACTGAAGACTCTGGATCTTCATCTAATGCTACAACAACATCATTCATTATTACTCCAACAGTAAGTGCTCAGACACCTTCATCTTCTTCTTGTACTACTACTGCTACAACGCCCAAGAGACGAAGTAACAAAAAACCTACAAAACAAGAATTAAAACAAGAACAAGTATCTGTATTATTATCATCATCATCTGGAGGTACAATTTCTTTACATTCAATAACAACTCCGTTATTATCATCAATTCCTCCTGTTGCTAATATTAGTGCTAAGACTCCTCCAAAGCGTAACAGATATCCAAAGAAACCAAAAGAGAGTGATACTAAAGTACCAACAGGATCAACAAATAAATCTAGTAATGATAACAAACCTGAAACTGTCAAGAAACATAGACCTAAAAAGTCAAAGAAGGCACAACAAAATGAAGCAGCTACTTCTTTAAATATTTCCTCACAGTCTTCCACAATTCCTTCTACTTCTGGATTTATTTCTGATATTTTATTAACTACTCCTACAATAAATATTCAAGAACCTTCTTCTTCTCAAGACTATCCAGTTTTATGTATTCCTGAAAATGGTCCAAAAAGTGTTATTTATCCACGAATTTTACCATTAAATGATTCAGGTACATATCTTTTATATATACATTATTATCAATAATAATAATATATTTTTATACATGTATAATTTTTATGCATTATATTTTTTTGTATTCTTTTAATAAGAATAGATTAATAATGACTTTGCATAATTCAGAAAAGTTACTTATGATACTTTTTTTTTTCTTTAAAAAATTACAGCTTCACCTATTATGACAAACAACCATGTTTCTACTCCATCAAGTCAGACTATGATGCCGGCTACAGCTACTACTACTACTACTACTACAAAATCCAAAAGACCAAGAGTATCAAAGAAAAAGGAGAAAACAGAACAAGGAATTACACCTGTACCATCATCATCATCAGCAACAGCAGATACTTTAACAACCGAAACACCAACAATGAAAGCTCAACGAGGTAGACCACGAAAAAAAGCACCAGCCCAACAGGAACAAGGAAATAAATCAAGTACTACTAATGTAGTAGATTTTTCATCACCACTTTCGACAATCCTTCCATCATCTTCTTCTGCTACAGTTATTTCTACTACTACTTCTGCTGCTGCAGTTGTCTCCTCAAGTCGAAAGAGGAAAGAAGTGAAAAAAAATATTAATTTCCTATACTTCTGAATTTGGAATGTCTTTTTTTTTATTATCATTAATAATTAAATTTTGTTGTATACACATACAGCTTTGAATCTTTTGTGCTCGTGAAACTCAAGTATAGTAATATTTGTATAATATTATTACAAAGTTTGACAACGTCAATTTTTCCTGAAATAAAAAAAAAATACTCCTTTAACAATAAAAATATTATACTTGCAGTTACTTTCCATGTATATATTTATCATCATAAGTTAGCACTTTATAGGAATATCATACAATTGTATAATTTATAAATAGGTGCATATAATAATATTGTTTTTTATATAGTATATTGAATAATAATAATTATTAGTTTAGATATTATATAGCTTCATATGGCATAAAAATCATATTATGATTATTTACACATGAAGAAAGTCAGCAAGCTCAAAGCTCATAGAAAATGGGGAAAGATTCATTTCCGAGTTTCGTGTAATATAAAATATAAACAATAAATTTAAATAAATACAAATAAGGTCAAACATATTGAATTTTGACAATCAAATTATTTTTACCATTTTCATGCTTTACTGTAAACAGTAAACAGAGTACTGTGAAATGAGCATTATTCGATCATATCATTTGAAATTTAAATATACACATCCTCTTTCTTGTATATAGTAAATAGCTTTTAGCTGTTTTCAATATGTATTTATCTTTTATCTGCTGTTTATGCTTTTTGAGTTTTGAGTTTTGAAAAGGAAAAAAAAAGATGGATTTTAATCTTTGAGCATTGGAAATAAATATTAAATTTTAAGCCCTCGGGAGAAATTATGATGATGATGATGATTGTTTTTTATTCGTCATATTTCATGCTTTGTTTAAATATTTACCATTTACCAAACAATAAATTAGCCATTTTCACACCCTCCTTACATGCCCAAACTCCAAACTCCAATCTTGTATGAGATTAGAGATTTCATATCACCTCTGTAACCTGTAAATCCATTATCCATTACATACCTACAGTTTCACTGTACATATTCGTATGCTGTAAATTGTAGATTGTAGATCCTGTAGGAAAAGCTATTTTTATTGTTTACATTAGTTTTTTTCAATTTCTTATTCCTCTTTGTACCTTTTTATGCTCAAATGTTTATATTGATAATTATTATTGATAATACATTGGATTTTATAGCAGTTTTTCAGCATGTTTCACATTTTATGAATCAGAGAATTTCTATTAGGTGTACATCAAAATTGAGACAAATAATGAGGAGTTGCATGTGTGTTGACTGCTGACGTCGATAAATCTTCTATCCTTATGATATTCAAGTAGATAACAAATACGATTACTTTTCGTTTTGCTGCCTCATTTCCAATCTTTTTTCTAGTTTGTACAGTTTGCAGTTTGTAGTTTACACGTATTTTCCACTGTACAACATTTTGAAAACAAGATGTGTCCGTGTGGCAAGTATGAAGTATTGTATCTTTGAAATCCAAAAGCTTGTGCCTTGTGCCTCCACTTAGCTCAGTTTTAACTTTTAACCTTTGAGTACATACGGATTGTAATGGATTGAGAACTGAGAACTGAGAGTGTTAAAGATGAGGAGGAGATGATTATGACAATGTGATTATGATGATGATAATTTGAGGTGGGAGAATTTGGCTGATGGCTCATGGCTGTTGGTCGTGAGGGTGTTTAAATGTTAATACGGTAATAAATTGACTCCTATTTGATTTTATGTGTAATGTGTAATGTGTAAATGAACGAGTGTGTAGTGTGTGCGTGTGTTTTGAATTTAAGTTTGTATGGAAGATGGAACACACATGGACTGTTCCTCTGCTCATCCTCATCCTCCTTTTCCTTCTCATTGTGGATATTTAATAATACTAATTCTAATCACCAGTTCAGTATTATTATCATCATCATCATTATTAATATTATTATTATTATTATGAGATGGAAGAGTAATTTTACATGGTTTGGGTTTGTTCCCGTTGTTCACTTGTGAAAAGAAATGAGAATTTTTTTTTTTTTTGAGTTGATATGAAATGAAATGGAGATGGTTTTGGTTTGGCTTTTGGTTTGGTTTTTGGTGTAAGTGTTTATGAAAGAATAGAAAAGGATAAAGAAGAGGAGAGGGTTCAATTTAGCACTATGGGTGCTAGAGAAGCAATAAATTGATATGATAAACATGTGTCTTGGGAGAGCCCCTGCGGAATCATGTGAGTTATTACCATCACCCTCCACACACTAGACACACTAGACACCATACACTAGTACAACAATATAAAGTATAAAGTTCATACTCAATACTCACAGTACATACAGAATGCACAATGCACAGACAGTCACAGATGTTAAAACTATTTTTATTGATTCTCTTCATCCCCAATCCAACAACAGACAAGACACAAGTAATTTATTATCAACAATCCGTCTTCGTCTTGTTCTTCTTCATTTTTCTCCTTTCTCGTGTACTCTTTTTTACGTAGAACGTAGAACATGGCTGTAAGTAAATGTATAGTAAATACTAAATATTAAACATACAGCATCTTTTCTTTTCTTATTTTATACCTTGTTCATATCTGTATTTTTGGTTTTGGTTTTGTTGGTTCTCTGTGTGAATGTGAATCTGGGATGTCCCTCAGAGTCATTCAGCCATTCATTCGATTCATGCTGTTTATACTGTCTGTTTTCCGTTTCCACTTTCCACTTGTACAAATTTATGGATTTCCATTGATGAATTACCTCTTGTTTATACATGCATAACAAATAAAATGCGTAACAAATAGTAAATAGTAAAAGGTGTCTTGTGTATATTTATTATTTATAATTTATAATATTTAATAATTCCATGTAGGTCTCGGGTCTCTGGACTTGGGACTTGGGAGACGTGTAAATATTGGGGGTCGAGTGAAAGAGTCATATCAAAATAATAAAACATCAGGGAAGAGGAATGATGACAAGTGTAATTTTAACATGTAGAAATACTACATGTATAGTATCTCTGGAATGAAAATACAAAATACACATGTCACATGTCCTATTATTATTGTATTGTGTGCTCCATCTTTTCAGTAATATTAAAAGTCCATGTCAATTTTCAATATACTATTATGTATCAATTACCAATAATTATACTCTATTATTTATTATGCTAATAAAATAAAATGAAATAAAAGAGGAAAAGTTATTACAATGAATCCTGAACAAGGAAAAGAAAAACAATGTTCACTAATACTTTTGACTAAACTGTGCACTGTGCACTAATATCAATACTTTTAATTTTATAATGTGCATTTAATTCATAGCAATAAAAAATGACACGAGTGAGGGACAAAAAACAGAGAGGATGACTTTCATATATTCAGATCATCAGGTTTCAGAAGCATCCGCCCACACAGCAACAACAGCAAGAAACAACAAATAAAACATTTGTATTTGTATAATACCTTGATGTTTGTAGTGTACACATGAATAGATTTGAATAGGATGAGGAAATTGAAACGCAACTTTGATGATATGATAGTCAAAATTGTCAATTGTTTAGTTGAGAGTTAAGACGTCACACGTAACACGGGGCTGGGATTTGGATTGTGTACACAGCTGATGAGAACGGATGATAGAATTGTTCTTTCCTGGATTTTTTGAGGAAACAATAGAAAGGCGGTAGCCTGAATAAGAAAGAAGTAAAAAAGATACCATGTTCAAGATGTAATCAATTACTGTATTGTATGTATTATGTATTATGTACATAATCAACAATCATCATTATTATGCAGAATAAAGTCATCATCATCATCATTTACTAGCTCTTAATCCACAATCCATAATGTATTTAGTATTTAGTGTTTAGGTGGTGCATCAATTTCTCATTTCTTATTCATATATTTTCTTGTTGAATGTTGAATAAATTCAGGAGTTGTCTCATAAATACACTTTTTATTTACGTCCATAATGTTCAAGTTGAGAGATATACAAAATACAAGTAAAGACTATCGTAGATAGAATGAGCGGGGCCGCGCATACGGCATATAGTTAGGCCATTTTTCGAGACACAGTCCAAAAATTTTTCAGAACACACCAACATCTAATTTTACGCACACGATTCTTTAAAAACTCAATAACGATATAAAACATCGATCAATACACTAGCTTGGCTTGTGCCAAAGCACATTGAGCATGTGAACATCAACAAAATAGCCAACACCAAAGTTAACAATAATCTAAATTTATATGGCTGTCCCAATCAGATGAATGTCATGTCGCACTATGCCCTCGCTTCGGTCGCAATGTGCACAGCGACAAGATCTCCAATTCCAAAATCGGCCATATTGCTCACATCTAATTTTGTCCAAATAGGGTTAATGTAATACACATTCTGCACTGGCCTCGCTGCGGCGGCCCATCTCCCTATGAGCACAGCAACAACATTTCCAATTCCGAAATCAGTTATACTGCTCATGTCTAACTTTGTTAACATAAGGTAAATGTAATACCCATTCTGCACTGGCCTCGCTGCGGCGGCCAATCTCCCTAGGCTGTGTACCTAGGGAGATATGAGCAATTTGGCTGATTTCGGACTTCACGGGTAAGTAAAGACTACCGCAGATAGAAATGAGCAGAGCCAGCGAGCAACCGTTTTCCAAAGTACCGGTCGAAAATTGGTGTGTTTTTAAGAACCTAAGTAAGTCGGCGTGAGTCCCCGTGCGAAAATATAAAAACATGGATTAGAAAATAAAATACAAAATCATTTCATTATCTGCGTAACGCCTTAGACATTAAACATTAAACACAAAAGATACAAAATGAATAATATGTAATACGTAATGGAGCTATCGATATTGATATCAATCTATCTACGAGCTAAATGTCAACCAATGTCGAATATTCACTGTGCATGTCTTTTTTTTATTTTGTACGAGGTAGCCATAAAAGTTTCAAACGTTTTGTATTTAATAAATATCACAGTCATCTTTTGACTTTCGTCTTAATCGTCAACATGATAATAATTTTCATAGATATTTTTTATGGATGATACTAAATACTACAGATATAAATACATGTACGCCTTTTCCTTGTTTGTTTTTTGTTTTCGTTTTCAGGGTCCTTTTAAATTTTAAACCAAACAAACTAAACTATACCAAATACAGATACAAATAAATGCTACTGTACAAAGTAATACATTGTGTATTATAAATTAAGATGAAAAAGTCATGTAAAAGCATCCACGTGTTGTCTGTTATATATGCATATTTTACATTTTATAGTTGTTCACGTATTTAATACGTTTGACGAATCAAAATGTAGCTCAACACGCACTACGTAAAAATTTTACGGTAAAATGATATGCCGTATTTTCAATGTCCATCAACTACTGATTTTGATTTTAATTGATGAGCACATAATTGCAAAGGAAATCAAACCAATTACCATAATTATATTTGCAACAAAAAATGTAGCAAAAAGTGTATAAAATAATTAAGTCATAAAATAAAAACACTTACATTCAAGAGTCGTGCCGATTCTCTCAATTCTCAAAAGACAAAAGATTGACTGGAGTCTACACTTCAATTTCGAGCAGGTCAGAGGTTGACAAGTGACATTTGAGATAAATAAATTTATGATAGAATTATATAACATAATATACTTTTGTCATCTCCCTAATCATATCTGTATAGATAATTTTAGTGCTAGTTTTTTGTTATGAGTTGTGATGATATTTTTTTGTTTTCTACGTCGTAAACTTTGTTTTAAGTACCCAGTGGTAAAACTTTGTACACATGTTACAACATACAATGTATCATTTCTAGCATTATACATATCTCATACATTTTGTCTCATGTTTGTCATTGACGACTGACGATGATGATGACTATGAGAAGACAAAAAGAATAGATAACTGATAAGTAATTCATAATCCGCCCACAGTAGAGATAAAAATGTCATGTTATTATTATTATATTATTATTATTGTTTATTTTAAAATGTGGTGGATGAGCAATAAAAATAAAAGGGAAACTCCTTAAAAAAGCTACACACACTTTTACTTTTCCATCAACAAAAAAATATACAATACAGAGCTATATGTGGATAACAGATCAATTGATATAGATATGCCTACCCTTTTCGATTTTCGAGGGTCGTCTTCAGTCTTCATATTACATTTAGGGAATAGGGATTACTCTCTATACTTTACGACTTACTACCTAAACCTTTTTTCTTACTCGACCATCGTCCATAAAAAGTAAAAAGATCTCATAGCAGACGGAAGTGTTCAAGATAAAACATACAATCCATAATCCATATAATGTTTCTTGTTTCTTGAGGGTCGGTTGCTCACGTCTAATGTATCTATATTCATTTAATTGTATTAGTCCAAAAGTCAAAGGTTTAGTATTAAACTACATAGTATTAAAACATGCATAATAGTTTTTATCTGCGTGTTCAACATACAAAATATCAATATACTTTTCTTTTAAAATACTTATTTGTAATAAGTAATAGGGCAATTTTGTTTCATGAATAAAAACTCCTGATTTTACATAGAAAAATAATATTATATGTGCTTCCCAATATCATTACTCTTTTTAAATGTAATTATATAATGAGGATGAAGTACACTCTTCGTATTATTATTATTATTATTATAGTTATGAATATTTTAACCAAGTCAAGTACTGTTCATTATCATTTATCATACAAAAAATAGAGGAAAGAGAGAGAAGGAAGATTCTTTTCATTCTTCATCATCGAATAAATATGAGAAACGTGTATAAAAAGCTTTATAAGACTACAGGGGAAACGAGAGACAGAGCCGAGAAAGAAAAAACAAGTAAAATAAAATAAATGATAGGAATGTCTTATGTTTTATCTTTTATCATTTATGACCAATGTTACATGTGTTACATGGGTTTTTATGTATTATTTAACATTGCCGTTGCCAGTTGCCATTGAGGGGGAAATGTAACTAATCATCATCATAATACCAAAGTCACAAGTCATATTATGAATTGTGAATCAAAAATCAAAGCATGTACGATGTATATGACCAAGATATATTATATTACACTCTCTTTACTATTATTATTATTATATATTTTTATGGGTGACTTTACCATTTAAACCAAGAACCAAAAGACTTTTGAAATTTCAACCAAGTTGTTCTCTCTGACTCTGACTTGATGGCGTATAATAGTAATGATATAATGATAATAATATTCAGATGATCCTAGGGCTCCTACGTAGATCTAATTAATTATCCAGTCACTTCATACCTCATGCGTATATCATATCACATCATTTACAATTTACAAGCTACACCATATTATACAACACACAACACATTCATACAAAATACAGCATTCAGCTGTAGGTACATTACTGTAAAAAGTATCGTAAAAAAAGAGCTGAAATTTATCATTACTGTAGTAAAAACAATATCATTTCAACTTGAGAACAACAAATTACCATTTGTAGATATATTTTCTTCCTACACACGACGCACAAAAGGCACAAAACACTACACATTTTAAACATACACACATGTGTGTAAAAAAACACGTACAAATTAAGTACATGTGTTATGTGTTTGTATAATATTCAAAGAAAAAACGTTTTAATCCTTCTTAATAATTCTTAATAATTCTCAATATGTGCAGTTGAAAGGAAGAAAGAAATGGATAAAAAACAAATGCATTGAGGATGGAGGATTTTTCATTCTTTTCCACATTTTACTACGAGACTTTTGATTTATTGTTATGCATTGTTCATTGAACATTTTGTACTTTGTACGTGTATAAATCTAAAATCATGCGAATACTTCAACCATTCGTCATTTGTCATAATATGATTTTTTTACTTCCATCTTACCACAGACAAGAGATTTTAATTTGCAAACATTTGGAGTAATTTGCCATTTTCTATTTTCTACTTAAAATTTTAGATTGGCTTTTGCTATAAATATATAACCAAATTTGGTCTAAAAAATCAAAAGCTGTATTAAAAATATATTAAGCATCAAAAAAGTGCGAACATCCTTATTATTTTTTATTTTGCATGATTTTTCAGTCTCAACTTGAGAGTCTCAAAATAATGATCATTTATTCTCTTTATAGCTTATAGTACACCATTAATTTAATTATTCATGGTTAATGGAAATGGGAAATGAAAATGAATTTCAATGTCTTATTGTTGATAATTATGAATTATGAAAGGGTTTTTGGTGTTGGTTCATTCACCGTTCACACACCGTTGTTTTTATTATTTTCTCTTCTCAAAAGTCTCATCCCTGCAAACAAGGTTGATGGTGTTGAGCATCAACTCAACAAGTTGAGCATCAAATTTCCCATCAATTTCCCATCAACTCCTTAAAATTGACGTCAACTCTCCACTTGTTGATCTCAAATTTGACCTCAACATCTCATCAACTTGTTGAGCAATCAACTTTGTTTCATTTATTGATCTCAAATTTG
>JABASP010003190.1:0-15284 GCA_019776565.1 Sminthurinus signatus | reverse complement strand
AATGTTAAATAAAAAGAATGTATTTTATTTATTAATTATTCTGTGAGAGAAGAAAAAGCCAAGTTCCTTCTTTGAGTTTTCAAGTTATTCTCTTTTGTATTGTAGAAAGAAACTCAACTTCAAGTTCCTTCTGTAAAAGTTCAAGTAGTAATGATTATAATAAAAAAAATTCTGACGGAAATATTTTTCTTATCGTTCAGGATTAGAAAGGAACAGAAAAACATTCAAGGCCAAAGCACAAAGGCAAAAGCATAGCATAATACATATAGATAAGAATATTCAAATTCTTAGATAAGACTAAAGTTTAAGTTTGTGTAGGATTATAACATAATATTATAATAATATAATATAATATATTTAAGGAGGGAACAAATATCATAATATTATAGTGGAAAGAAAATTTGTAAATGGTTATGATGTAAATTTTTGTACATATATTATGATTCTTTGTACCAGTTTATATATAATGTACATTTGTATATATTATGATTCTTTGTACCAGTTTATATATAATGTACATTTGTATATATTATGATTCTTTGTACCAGTTTATGTATAATGTGCATTTGTATATATTATGATTCTTTGTACCAGTTTATATATAATTTACATTTCTATATATTATGATTCTTTGTACCATTTTATATATAATGTACATTTCTATATATTATGATTCTTTGTACTAGTTTATGTATAACGTAAATTTGTATATATTATGCTCCTTTGTACTAGTTTATATATATATATATATAATGTACACTGTACATGTATTTTAAGTATATATTTACCTATGCATATGAATAAAAAGAATGAACAAAGTAGTGGAGAAAGAAAATAACAAAAATATTTACTATTTATATAAAAATTCCATCATTAGATTCACAGATATTTTTTTGAATTTTGAATACAAATGGTTTCATATGAATTGACATAATAATATTATGCATAAATTTGATACAGTGTGGAGTATGAAACCTTGATGCAAATGCTGCATTACATATACTGTCCATAGTGTATACTATACAGTTTGTGATGAGAGTTGCAACTGTTGAGTATTCTACTAACAACTCATATGTACTTTTGACGTGGGCTGTTTTATTTTTTTATTTTTGATGCTATAAATGTTACATGCTAAAAATATGAAAAAATGTACATGGAACATTTTTATGCGTGTCGAAAAATATATATTACTTGAATGTTGAAACAAATTGAATTCCAAACATTGTATAACTTTTTACAAGTACAGCAGAGAGAAATGAAAAATGAGAGCAAGAGAGAAATAGTATATTATATGACGTAAAGAAACCCGATTGAAAAAAGTATAAATGGAAATAAATAAAATCATTCTGGCAGGAGTAGAGAAACGTTCCGGCATATGATAAACAGAATCTTCTTTTTCTTCTTGTTGATTCATGATGAGAGAATCCTGGAAATGCTTATTTATTATTATATATATAAAATACCAGGGAAAATGAAAATGTGAAATGTGAAATAGTGTTTGGTATAAAAAATATATAATGAATCCATAGGATATAGGAGATACTTGAAAGAATGTATGAAAAACTAATAAGGTGCATAAACACAATAAAAAAGAACTTGACGGATGAGACGGCTTGTTTTTTTTTCCTAACTAATTTTTTTTTATTTTTTTTATTTTTTGAATGATTACATAATATTATTACACACATCGTATATAATTTATTATTATCTAGAATTGGTACTGAACATGAAACATTATTAAGTATCTTGTTTTTATTAAGTGGTAATTTTTAATAAGAGTTTAATACCTACACATTACAAACTTCACACGACACACTACACATTACATACGACACACTACATACACACAACTATATTTTTATACTACCAAAGTTACCAAAAGTATTAGACATACTAATAATATTAAATCAGCTAAAACTACAGATACGTTTTAATATTTAATAGGTAAAGTACTTCTTAAAAGTAGACACATCAAATTCTATTCTAATCAAAGTCAAGTAGACATATTTTGAATCAATATGAGGACACATGGCAGATAATCAAAAAAAAGTCTAATATATTATTATACTTTCATACCATTATACAAAGGATGATATTATTACATATTATGCTTCTACAATGAATGATATAATATATTATTACAATATAGAATACAGATAAATTCTACACCATCAAGCATAAACATTTTTAATGCTAAATACTATAAATGTACGGTATAATATTATATTTTACTTCTACAAATCAATGGTCAAACTACCTTATTACAATATATTATACTGCTAAAAAAAAACTCTACAATAATATTATATTATTATACACACAGCTGCCAAAGGCAAGCGTAAGACTTTTTCCTCTCCACATGTAGTCTAGATTATAGATACATTCTAGAAACATGCATAAATATTAGTAGTACCACATACTATAATTATTTCTATTCAATGGAATAAATAAATGAAAAATCTATAGATCACACTACCGCATACAGACACACATCTACAAATTTTCATCCTCGCTGCTGAAAAACCTACATGATAAAAATGACATTGTTTTACATTTTATAATTTAGTATTTTGTATATTTTTGAATAATTTTGAGAAATCATTTGCTGACTTTCTTTTTTGCATTCGGTTTCCTTCCTATGTTATTTTTTAGTTTTTTCATCGCGAGAATGCATTTACCTTGAGCTACTCTTGGACATTTTCCATAGGAAAAAAACTTTCCTCTTGATGATGAAGTTTGACGTGTCTCCTTTTTCTCTCCTTCCTCCTTCCTTTGACTTTTGATATTCTCAGCTCTTTCTAATAGAACGTCCATCTCTTTGACGAGGTCTTTTGAGTATAGTCGTTCTAGAAGGCGAATATTTGAAAGAATCATTTGTTTCTCTTCTTTTACCAGAGTCTGCCATTTTCCATGTTCAGTTTGAGCGTCCCTCTCCACTTTTTGGATATTTGGATGTCCAGCTAGTTGTCTTTTCAACTCCACGTTTTCAATTCTATAACAAAATATTATAGAATATTATTAAAAAGAAGAGATATAATATTTACATCATACATAAAACATTGTAAAAAATATCATGATACATTTTATATTCATACATTAATATAATATGTATATATTATAATATTTTACCTCAATTTTTCCATCTCACTGTTTACATTTTGCATAATATCATGGAGTTGAGTCAATGAGGAACATGGGAAATTTGCTGTTGATCGCTGAAGTTGTATAAATTCCGTGGAATGCTCTTGCGACGATTCTTTAGGTGGTATGTATACATGAGCAAGAACAGAACTTGTTGAAATGGACGAATTCTGCGTCTGAACTGGTGAAATGCTCTCGTATATTTTTCTAGGTGATTGAAATCCACCTTCGAAAAGAGAAAGGAGAGACGGGGTTGGACTAAAAGGAGGATATGCTTGTTCTATATAGGGGAAAGCAGAACTTTCTCCGGTTTGACAATTTGCATTTTTATATGATGTAGGTGTGGAAAAAGAGGAGGAAATAGAAGGGATGATGAGTTGAGGATGAAAAATTTGAGCTGGAGATGTTGTTGTTGTTGTTTGTGTAGCCATTGTCCCTACATTCTTTCCCGTAGAAAATGAATGCTCGTTGTAGTTGAATTGATAGTTTGGCGTATTCATTTTTATATTATTATTTACTATATTTATTAAAGGGTAGAGTAAGTAAACACTTGAATAAAACTGTATTGATTTACACACACAAAAAAAAACATTTAAGATGGGGAAAGTTCACTGTCTTCAAGTTGACTCAATAAAAATTGGTTTAGATTCACGTTCACTACGTGTATATCCTGCTGTTCAATATAAGTAGGAATTGATAAAGAAAATTCTTGTTCGGTTTCCGTAAGAGGAGGGTGGAGACACACTTTTAATTTTAAGTCGGTCAATATAGGCAGTTCCACAAAGGGAGGGACAATAAGAAGATGACTATATATTTTATCGAAAAGTTCCACTCTTACAACGATGGACATTATTATTCATTTTTTTAAATGGTGTTATTTTTAAACAAGATAAGTAGAGAGGTGGCGTACAACAACACTTACTTTATATTTACTTAAAGCCAAAGTCGAAAAATGACTTTGGCTTGTTCCGCGTGGAATATGCCCGATGAGAATATAGTAATATTCGTCCCTGTACTCAGCCCTCACTCTGAGTCCTGACGGGGAACAAAAGGTATTTACCCAAAAATCTTGATCTTGCCTTTTTAATAACCCTGTTGGAGAATCAGCTAAACTAGGGATGAGATCTGAAGATGATTTTAAATCCTCAATTTCTTTAATGAGAAGATTTAATTGATCGATAATATCCCAAAGTTCATCTATTGGGAAGCAGAGCTGAGTTGGTGGAAATGGTGGAGTGTTCTCAGAAAACAAATAAATTAACTCGACTCCTGCTCCAGTCTTGAACTTCTTTATTCTAAGGTTCTGGAAACGGAAGGTGTTTTCACACTCGTAAAACGACGGTTCAAAGGGGTTTGATGATGATGATGCCATGGCTAGAGAATGAATGATAAAATGACAAATAAAATGCTCCTTATTTATGTGACAAAAGTAGAACACTGGACGTTGGAAATTATATTTGTACGGTTTCTGGACTCGTGTGAGAAATGAGGAAAAGGCGAAGAGAATATTTAGCTTTAAAATGTACAAAGTACTAGAGAAAAAAAACATGTTCACACATCGTACAATATACACATAATATTATATGAGAATATTATGTAGCGTATACGTTTAAGACTTAATAATATGGAAAACTGAACTGTTATTTGTACATGGCATACATGTGTCAAATTAAATTAAAATATGGTTGAGTATCAATGGAAAAAAATCGTCCAGGAAAAAGAATGAGGTGAGATATACTTTATAGTATACGCACTTCCGTCTGTTGTATAAAATGCGTAAAATGAAAAGCATAATCTTATTAGTCTCTTTTACCTTATATAATATGTATTCTACATGTTACATATCTCGGAACATGTTGAAACACAGTTGAGCTGCTGAACCGCTGAAAATAATGCTAGAATATTTTTATGGCTTCTAGATTCATGCGAGCATGCAAAGGATGTGAATAGAGTTTGATTATTATGGAAGCATAATATAATAATATATGTACCGAAAATAGCAATGTAGAAAAGAAAATGAAAGTATGAAATGCATAATTTGATCTAAACTCTACAATACATGTATAATAATAATATACATACATGCAAATGCGTAAATGTATGCATATGAATAACAATAATCTAATGATGGAACCTTTTCATACTTTGTATTTTGTAGAATGGATAATTGTATGAGAAAAGAGAGAGGTAAAAAACTTCTAAGGTTTCTTGACCATTGGTCGTACTTGTACATTCAAAACTTTATTTTTGTATTAGGTTTTGTTTTTTTTTTTAGAAATGTGTAAAATCACATAATATTATATTCTTTTTTTTAAATAATTTTAAATCTTTTTATTCATCTCAAAGGAAATCATTCTATTTTACAACTCAAGTCGCTGTAATTTTCTTTTGATTTTATCTGCATATTTACATTGGAAAATGTGGTTGTGAGTTACCACAGGATTTTGTGCTAAAAAATAGAGATAAAACCCCTTGTGTTGGTCATGACGAGCTCCTTCCATCCCAAATCGCTGTAACTTGCATAAATCACGCTCAGCTCGTCTCTCGATTTGGTATGGGGATAAATCTGTTCAAAAACAGGGACAAAAAAATGAGTCAATTTGTTAAATTTTGATCAAATTATTACAAAATTATTTACATTTCTGAAACTTGTAAACAAATAAATTTTGATAGTTCTCGGTTTCTTACTTTGAATTATCCGCATTTCAAGTTTTTCAATCTGCTTCATATTACAATCCCTGTGACCGACTAAAATAGGATTTGTCGTTTGCCAATTAGTCATGAAATCGTAAGAAGAGTTGAAACGAGGAAGATAACTCGACCAGAAAATACTTTTACACAAATAAAAATGAGTTTTGTCATTCAGAGCTACATTGACTGTAGGATAAGTTGGAGATGCTGTTGGTAATGTTTTCCATGGACGGTGAGACTTTTCATGATTAAATTTACTTTTAGCTGAAAGAAATGTTGTTGTTGTTGATTGTTTCTTTCCAAATGATGATGGGGATGGAAATAATAGAGACAGAGCTGAATTTCTTTCTGTATTTTTGGATAAAGGTGTAGATGCTATTTTTTTGTGTTCTGAGATGATGAGGGAGAAGGAGGAGGAGGAGGAGGAGGAAATGAAGAAGAGAGGATAGGAAAGAATGGATAAGTTGATCTCAATGTTGTGAGTCTCCTTGTCGTTATTTTTGTAGATGGTGAGGAGGAGGAAGTGGATGGATTAGCTGATCTTAATGTTGTTGATTTTGTGGTTCTTCTCGTTGTTCTTTTTGTAGGTGGGGAAGAGGAGGAAGTGGATGGATTAACTGATCTCAATGTTGTTGATTTTGTGGTTCTTCTCGTTGTTCTTTTTGTAGGTGGGGAAGAGGAAGTGGATGGATTAGTTGATCTCAATGTTGCTGATTTTGTGCTCCTTCTTGTCGTACTTGTTGTAGGTGGGGAAGAGGAGGATGAAGATGATGACTTTGTAGATGAACTTCTGGTTGTGGTTGTTGTTCTCAATGATGATGGGATTATTGTAGGTCTCACTGAGGATGAAGATGATGACTTTGTAGATGAACTTCTGGTTGTGGTTGTTGTTCTCAATGATGATGGGATTATTGTTGGTCTCGCTGAGGATGATGATGATGATTCAGATGAAGTCTGTTGAGCTTCATGAATTGGTAGAAAAAATGAATGTTTCTGGGATGAACTTGCTAGAAATAAAAAACGTATACGGTATATGAGCTATAATATGCGATAATAATAACAATAATATTTATTACAAAATACATAAATTTTAAAGTGAGATACATGTTTTATTTCAAGTATAATACCTCTCTTCTGGAATAATTTTACTGCAACCTTACAACTATCAAAAGTTGCATGCGTTGTGCGTACTTCCAGATTCCCAATCTCATTTACACTGGTGCATCTTGCAGAATAATTAATGGTTAAATAAAACACACGACCATTCTGAACACACACCTCACACAAATTTAGAGCTGAAATGGTGCAGAGAGTTGAAATAAAACTACAAAAAAGAACAGATTTTCTCATTTTTGTAGAATATTTTCACTCACTTTTCACAATAAGTAGATACTACGAAGTAAAATTTATAAAGTAGAATTCAAACACAAACTTTGGAATGCGGAGTAAAATAATAAATGGAGGAGTCAAGAGGTATATGAAAATGATAATGGAAGAAAGAGCATGGTCGTGGAAGTCAGTTAGAAAAAATGAAGATGGTCATAAAATGGAATGTATAGCTATTTACCGTTGACGGAGGAGAAAAAGTGCTGATGAGACGTCTATGCGGAGAGTGTAAACGGGCATCATGTACATTTTACATGTACAGCTGCATTATGGAAATACTGTACATTGATAATAACGCTGACGGTGAAGAAATAGAAAATTAATGAGAGTATATTTTCATTTACATGCTACAGTCACACTACTTATAATGATGGAATGTTATGAGCTGGATAAATACCATGTACAAACTATAGATGAGTGTGTGTATACAGGGAGAATTTTAACTGTTTAGATGCTGTGTTTGGCCACAACAGAAAAACCTGCAACATCAATCACAACCACAACAGTAGCAGTATCAGTACTACCATCATATGTGCATTCGTCATCTCATCGAGTATTAATCCCAGGGAATTCAAATAGATTTGAAAACAAAATAACACCAACTTCAATCATTCTTTATAAAAAACCAACTGAGCAACTGATGATGAAAATTCCCAACCATGAGGAAATTTCTAATAATTACTCTGTGACGTTTCCTCCCCCTCTGAATTCAACCATATCCCCACGTCTATTCTCATCTAAATTCTTCACAACATTCTCACCTCGGAAACAAAAAGTCAATCCAATTAATCAATGACCTATTGATCCTTTTACATCACCTCCTTTTGACTCGGGGCTCAACAACAACATGCACTATTTTTTGTGCAGGGGATTACTTTGGTCAAAAATCCTTCCAAATTTAAATGACTCCTTTGATTTCATGAGAAATTGGGCGCTTGGAAATCCTCTGTTCATGGAAAATAGGTCATGTGGTGATCTGCAGAAAATGGAGAAGAATGAAATGAAACTAATCAAAAGTAATTAGAAATAAGCATCTATAATATATAAGATACATGCATATATTCATGTTGTTTATTCTACATTTTTTCCACAGACAAAAATGCTTTCTATTACTAATGTTTTTTATGTTTTATTTTGTAGATTGGCCTTTGGAGAGAATTGTCAAAAGGGCTGGAAAAGATCTATGCAAGCTCATCCGCTTTGGTTATTCTGGGGCCAAACGAGACATACACAAAAACTATTACATTTCATTTCTAGTGCAAAGTCCATGTTTCACTCACCCTGAACTCTTTAAATGTGGCTTCGTCAAGCAAATGAAAAAGAAACTCCAGAAGTTGGAACTGTAAACTATTTTACAATCCCTATTCAAAGTTCACGAGTGCTTTCAATAATAAGGAAATGTAAAATGAGAAATTTAAAAGAAGAATAAACAGATTTAAACTAGAAACATGAAACATGATTCTTTTCCGCATGAAAGCATTGATATCCATACTGTAGAGTACAAATGTACAAAGTATCACAAAATACAAGTAACATGATTATAAAATATACATGAACTTTTTGTAGGTTAATAGGAATTCTAGATGAGGATCAGAGTTTCATACTGTCAAAAACTCTAAGCATAAGCTTTGTACACTACTCAATGTATTTTATTCATAGTTTTCCACCCCAATTCCAATGATACGTAGAAAAAGTAATATGACACATTGAAAACTCAAACGTTCAGTTTTAAGTGGTCCATACAATTTGGAACTGGTACGTTCATTTCCTAAGCAAACATATTCAATAAAAGAAATATACTCCCAATTCTCTCCTAATTTAACTTTGATTCATGTATCATGAATACAGTGTATGAGACTAAAGCATTTACTTAGGTTACTCACATTTACACACAAAACTATTCAACTTGCTACCAGCTAACTGGAGATATACGATCGTAAATAGGACAATTTTCTTATTCACGCTATATTATACATTTGTTGAGTTGTATTTCAACTTTTTGACCATATCCATAATACTTTTATAAATGATTCACGACTTTACTCAATTCCACTTGACTAGAAAGCAAAGATGAATTCAATTTTTCATGTTCGTATTTCTTCATAAATACAGTATGCAACTTATAATATCGCATCATTTCCAATCTTATCATGGCATCAGCATCACCAAGTCCATTTGACCGCGATTTTTTTGAAACGGAAGACACTTTTCGTTTTCAAAATATATTTCTAAAAACTTCTTTGTACTCGGGAAAAATATTTATCCATTTACTCTCAAAGAATTCGGATCCATTTCCTTCATCCCGATTTTCATTTCCGAAGGACGAGCTCCCGCAAATAATCCAGGAGTTGGAACGGATTGTGGCGGAGCTGGACAAAACCAAAATTGGACTTCCACCTTCATTAGTCAACAATCCAAGAGCTTTGCTCACGAGAACTGATAAGGATTTCTGGACAGGCTGCTTTGTTACAGCAAGTAACATCCGAATTCGGATTGAACATCGAATTGACTACAATTTTATCGTCTTTGGAAAGGTGGTTCATCCAGAGAACAATTCCAATTCTCAGCATTTCACAACAATTGCAGTGAATAAATACAAAGTTTCCGTCATTATTCGAGAATTGAGACGGCTTTTGTAAAAATTTCCAGTAATTTGTAAGTGAAATACGAATAATAATTATTATTATTACATGTACCTTAAAAAATACTATGAATTTTTGTCTCGTGTCTAGCATCTATAAGTTTTGTACATGTATTTACACCAATGTGTTTGTGATTTTTGTTTACCCTTTTTTATTAGTAAATAATGAATACACCACAATTTACACCTGACTACACACATGAGGAAAATGTACCATCAACATCAACTGGATGTTCACAAACATCCTCTGAACCTCTCACATCCGAGTTTTGTCTACCTCAAAATCCGCCACCACGACAAGTGTTCTCGTCTTCTTCTTCTTCCTCTTCCCTGAATCCTCCTTCCTTCCGTAATAATTTCTGTCAAACCTTTATAAATCCAAATCCAATTTCATCCCCCTTTGACCAAATTTATTCTTTTTCTCCCACTCCCAGTCTTTTGAGACTCTTCGATTCTTCTCCTTTTTCTTCCCCTAGAAATAATTTATATGAAGCTGTTTCACCTCCGTCTCAACTTTCTACAGTAGCTCCAAGCTCATCAATTCTAGGGACAATTTTCATCCCTCCACCACCTGGAGAAACTACTGCATCAACATCCCCACCAGTGACACCAGTCTCATCGTCAACGCCTGTAGGTCAACTCCAGCAGCTTCTGCAATCTATTTGTAGTGAAACCGAAACTCTAAGGTTAAGATATTTCATATATCTACAATCTATAACAATTATTTAAACAATAATGATAGTTCTTTATTTTGTTGTCTGTGCTGGTTTTTTTATTTGAATATATACTGGATAATACTACTCAGAATATGTAATGTGAAATCTAAAATCTAAAAAAACGGCAATGTGAAATGATATAATATATATAATATTTTGTATCTGTTATCTGTTCACAGAACAGAAAACAACAATTTGAAGCAAGAATTGGACGCTTTGAAATCCGGGAAAGAGCTCACAACAAAATTGGACAAGGAAATCCAAACGGCAGACGGCTCGTGGCTAACTTTAGCCATTGAAGAGAAGGAGTTGATGCAGTCCGTTCTAACACTGATCGCTAGGGCACATGGTCGTGAGGTCTGTGAAAGAGCACCGATCCCGCCATGGTGGAAAAAGTCCGAAGACTCATCCTCATACGTGCCTTCTCATGGAAAAGTTCCAAGAGGATCCAAGAATTTAGAAGCTCTACGCAAACTACATGAACAGACTAGAGGAAGAGGTGGAGGAGGGCGAGGAAGAGCAAGAAAAACAAGAGGATCATGAATATTCAAGATTTTTCTCCATTTTACATAATATATTATTTATTATACTTCTTTTGTTGTTTTTTTATCAGCTACAATATTATGTTTTGAAACCTCTATACAAATATCTACATTCACTTTATGATTTACAATTTACAATATATTATTGCAATTTTACGATTTTACAATGATTATTATTTTTATGCTATGTATATGTATTTATGCTTTTTATCATTTAGGTTTTTTCCAGGATACTACACACTTAGTTTTCCCCATTCATTTTACGATTTCCCTTATTGCTTGATTTATAAAAAAAACAAAACCAAATAAAACATTAGATTAGAAAAAAAAAATGATCCTTTTCTGCAGATCTAAGATTGATTTTTGAGTAAAAACTTGCTTTTTACTCGGATTTCGTTCTACATCCGATTCTAATGCAATATTATTTCTTTCTCTTTCATAAATTAGCATTTATTATGTACAATATGTATTGAAATTTGAGAGAGGATGTGTTTATAGGTCTATATAAAATACATTTAGACTAGGATTTCATATCCATCACAAATCACAAGTATTTTGTATACTCAATTTAGCATGTACCGTATTCACCAAATATTGCATACATGATTTCTGTTTTGGCAAGAACGAAAACGAAACGAAATACGATTAATATCTCACCATATTCATGTCTATTCAGCTCATCTTTCTCATGCTGTTCTACTTTATGTCCCTCCACAAACTACAAAACTTTGAACGAATATTATGTTATTTTGACTTCAAACAATTCAGAACCGTTTACCATCAAAGCTATTGCAAAATTTAAAATATATATATATACATATATGTATATTATGTGGAAAGGCAAAACTCCACAGAAAAGTTTACACATTGGACATTCTAAATTCTCAAATTAATAATAAACTAGGTCGAGAGTCAACTTTTAATTCCAACGGAATTCGTAAATACATGTACATATTATGTAAAAGATCATGAACATGTAAAATACCATACACAACTTTAAACATTTGAGATTTCAAATTCAAATGAGGTCAATTCTGAAGTTTTGATAGTTTGACAACTTGTAAAAATATATCGTACAAAATAATATGAAAATAGACAGAAGTACTATGTATAAATTTGAACATTTTCAATTCTAAATTCTAACCAAACCCAACTTCGATTTTATGTATTATGTAAAAGGCATGATGAACATCAAAATTTAAAACATTCCACATTTGATTGAGGTCAACTCTCAAGTTGAAATTCACTTGTAAACTGTATGATATACATTATGGAAAACTAGCCTAAAAACAGCAAACAAAATACGCATACATTTAAACATTTTGGATTCTGAATTCTAACTAGGTCAACTGTTAACTTTCACTTCTATTGAAAACTGTAAACATGTATATTCCGTAAAATGAGCATGAAGTCTAAATTCTAACTAGGTCATTTCTGAACTTTGAAGATCAGTTGGAAACTGTAAATATATATTAGACATCATACATCAAAACCTTTAAAATATTTTACAGTTTACATTAACTACAGGTCCAGCTTTTGTACTTTTTTACATAGTACATACATCAAATACAAACGTTTACAGTGTACAAATAAAAATATGTAAAATGTTAAGTACATGAAAAGCAAAAAATATGTAAAATGTAAAGTACATGAAAAGTAAAAAAAAAACATGTATAAATCACCATAAAAATTAAACATGTGTAAGGTGTAAGTATAATATATTATATATATATATATATATATATATATATGTATAACGTTCTCCCTTTACATTTGTGATTCATGAATCCATGATACCAAGTCACGTTACTAATTCATAAAATGTCTGTAGTTATTATAATATTAACAATAATAATAAGTTGTCTCATTAGAATGCGTAGAAAATTTAGCCTATATTATACCTATATGAGGTATGAGAAATAGTTATTAGTTACCTATTTATTTTTTGATCAGTAGAAGTAAGCAGTAAAGTAGAGTAGCCGAATTTAATATAATATTTTATATTGAAAGATTGCGTATAAATACACATGTAGAAGTATATAGTATAGAACAAGTGAAGAATGACGAAATGTCACTCATTGAAGATTTAAGATCATGGATATATACATATGTACATCTATAATATGTATAGGAATGTGAATGTCAAAGATCAAAAACGATGTAGATATATATAAGTACGTGATGACTAGTTATTATTATAAGTTGTAATATAGTTATATCAAAATGACACTAGCGAGACGATGATGATTTGTTTGATGTAACACCATAAAATCAAGCGAATATACAAGACGACAACAACGAGAAAATCTTGAAAGGACTGTATTAACAGTAAATAGTCTTATATATTAATTACTTCTTATAGAGATTAGACATGAAGGAGCAAGTATATAATTACATGTTGCCAAAAAGTACTGTATAATTTATATTTTATACATCAAGTTGTACTCTTTTTTATACACATACGTACGAATATACATATGGTATATCATATAAAAACAAGTCCTCTGAAATCTGGAATTTATGTACAGCAATTATCTGAAGAATGAAGAACATATAGTTTAACGAATGACGATTGACGATAATAATGAGAGGTTAAGAAGAAGTTGAGTTTCCGTATGTGTATATCGTATATATATTACTATGTATATATTTACATATGAGACAGCGTAAGCAGAAGAGGAGGACAAAGTACATAATATGTTATATATATATATATATCTTTAATTATTATAGTAAATACCACATTTTATCATGAGAAAACTCTCCAGTAAAATGCACGGATACGAGTGAAAAAGTGATGAGAGCATCATTAATAGAATAACAACAATAATTATGTCTAATGATTAAGTATATCTACAAGTTAAAAGTCTTTGATCACATACACACGAATTAAAATACACTAACATCTACAAACTGTAATAGAATGATATGTAACTGTTTCAAATATATCCTTCAGAGTCTGAAAACTAGGAAGAACACATTAGTTTGATTAATTATAATTAGATAAGTCAATATGTAAAATCCCGATTCCTATCTATTTGTACATACTAGGTTCCCTCTTCACACAGGTACATATTCATATGTGTATGTACACAAAAAGGCTAAAAATTATATGTATAGTGGTTTAATGTTTAAATTCTATATGATATACTAATAATTTGATGATTCCATAATTAGTTAATGAAAATAAACTTCATTTTTATGCTTTATGTACACACACGCTCGTTTTAATGCCGAAATACGTATAATATATTTATTGTTTCATTGTTCATTGTAAGTAATTCATTTATTTTTATTTCGATCAAAAACCCTTGATTATTGATATCAATACACTATATAATATATTATATGTTCTACATAGATATATCTTTCATGTACTCAAAAAATAATACCATATATATTACCATTATTGGGATATTTTATTAATTATTATTATTATTAACTTATTTTTACTAGTGTCAACTGAATGTATTACATATGTACGTACAGCTACCTAATACATAACATTAACTATCATGTATGATGTTTTTTACAGCACATAATGTTTTCTTTTTCATACAATAAGATATTCACATGCATATTTTGTGTAACACGTAATGTATTTTATACGTAAGAAGTAACAATAACTGATTTTTCTACAATCTAAAGGTAATATTTCTATACTACTATAATATATTATGTGTACGTTCTTAATGATCTTTTTAGTAACTTTTGATTCAACATAATGTTGAATGATTCATAGATAATATAATACATATAGCTTGCTTACTGTAATTTGTAATACATTATACATTATATGTCTATAATTTCTAACAATATTATAATTCTAAACAATTTTCAAAAATTCAATACATGCATTCAAACAATCATAATTTCATTTCATTTCAATCAATCACCTCTTGTTTTGTGTTTTTTCCCTTTCATTCTTATGTTACAAATTAACTTTGCCTAACATAAAATATATTTTTCCTGTGAATTTAGACGTAACACGTAAAAGATATTTATAGTGTACGTACGTTATGTATTACATTATAAATTATAATATGGATATAATCAAATTTAAACGAAATATTTGAGTTTTTTGACCATACTATATTATACTGTCTACATAATGTAATATGCTTATAAATTATAATACATATATATGTATAATATAATAAAAGTCTT
>JABASP010003189.1:0-15286 GCA_019776565.1 Sminthurinus signatus | reverse complement strand
TATGCTCATGTCTTCATCTCAATCATCTTTTCCTTCTACTGCTTCTTCTATGCCTGTGCACATATGCATAGTGCATATGCACTGGGATGAGTAAACACAGATTTTACGAGTCATTCAGCCTAATCCGTAAAAGCTCTCTCTATTTCATATCTATTTCTATCCATCCACTATTCATGTAAGACAGCATACAAACATTTGCAATACATTTCATACAGCCAGTGCTGATGTTGATGCTGATGGTGATGCGGATGTGCATCCTGATTTGATGAGCTTATCAAATTTAGTACATAAAATGCACATGTACTCCATCGGCAGGAAAAAATATACAGGCGAAATGCTATAAAAAGTATATGGACTCCCATTCGCATCACATTGCGTCGCATCGAATAATGAATGATGAAGGAAAAGTTTCATCTTGGGAGATGAATAAATGGAAATCGAAATAAACGGAAATGAAAATGCATCATTTCAATCCTCGCAATCAATTGAAATAATTTCCAGTTAAATCTAAAAAAATGCAATGCGAATGCAAGATCAATAAAAAATCATACTATATTGAAACTACTTCTAAAATGTCTTCTGTTTCTAAAATGTACAATGTACACCATGAACCTTGAGTCATTAGTCTAATCTAGTCTGTGATCCCCGAGACCCGTTATTGATTTTGATATTGATAGCAACTCAAAGCTCAAAGCTCAAAACTCAAAAACAAAAACAACACCAACTTTACCTTTCTTAAACCTTCTCAATTACAAATTACAAATTACACAAGACACGAGAAACAAGAAGCTTAAAGATTGCAACTCTTTCATCTCTCGCCATCATTATCATTGTCATTATCCGGCTCTTACCTTTTGTAATAAGCAAAACAACAAACAAAAAGCATGTTTTCAACTCGAAGCTGGAGACGCGAGGGAAACAAGGTGAAAGTGGTGAAAGTCAATAAATGTCTACACCTTTTTTAATCTGTCTACATGCAAGTTTTAAAAGATACAAAACCAGGAACAAGTAGAATAAAGAAAAGAAAGTGTGGGATTTAATTTGCAATTTACCATTTACCATTCAATGGTTTCCCCGGTCCACAGGAGACAGGAGTAAAATCATAAAATGATGCAGAAAACAAACCAATCCACTCCAATTCAAACTAAACCCAAAGACAAGGAATAAATGGACCATTTTAGCAAGTTTTGGTTCTTCCTGGTGTAAATACAGGAGAAAAACAGAATATTTTACCCTGAGCAAAAGGTCTCATTCTTCTTTTCTCAGTCCTTTTTCCATTTTCAGTGGTTCTTGAGAAACTTGTGTAGTGTGTACAAGTGTACAATGTACAATATAAACATAGAGACACCCATTGTAACATGTTCCAATTCTACCTTGAATTGGTTAAATGTAATGTCAAATGTGAAATGTGGAGTAGAAAAACACAAGATTCTGGTAAAGATGGAGAAATGGGAAGGAAACTGAAAAAGGAAAAACAGTTTCAAGTCTTGATGAATGTTGATACAGTATTTTTACATTGCAAATTAACCTGCTCATTCTTCATTGTTCAATGTTCATTCTTTCTTCAAGTATATCAGATACTCCTGACTAAAAGTACAACTAAAAGTGGAGAATCAACTCTCGCTTTTAAACTCTCCACTACAAAGAGTCCAAATGACTTTCTCTCATCCTCTGTAAATTGTAAATTCTGTTCCGCCGCACTCTGTTCTCTTTTCCACGCCTACTCTATTTTATTATGCATTATGCATAATACAAACTTTCATCCCATTACCAAATAACAAATGCCAAATACTTTAGCACCGTTTTACATACCTTATTTTGGTATTTTAAGCTCCAAGCAAGCTCCAAGTTTCTCTCTTTCTTTCTTTTACCTGATTCTGACTAACTTTGTCCTGTTTTTCAACTCTTTTTCAAGGAAAAATCAGCTACAATTTAACATGTACAATGTACAATGTACAATGTAAATTTACATGAATGAGTAGTTTTAGAAAGAAGCTGATTGTGAGAAGAGTGAAAAGTATTATTGTTTCTCCTTCCCAAATTTCAAGTAAAGGTTCATTTTATCTTTCCTTTGTGGATTTTTTTTGACGTACAGAGTACATATCTTTATATTTTACATTTTACATGTATTTCATTCTTCTCTTGTCCCTTTTTCTTTCTTGTAAAAATATTTTCTTTACTCAAAATTCCTTATTCTTTCTCTCCGGCTCTCGTGCATGTATTTAAATCCTCATCACTTGCATTTACTTTCCTCTTTTCACTTTTATCCTACTTTTAGTTCATTACATCAAACACAAAACTCATCATCATCATCGTCGTCTCATCCGTCTTGTGGAAATTTCTCGAGTATTTTATTGAGTCTTGAGTGCAATTATACAGTCAAATTTAGTTTAATTCATCTACAAAAAAAACTTGGGAAAAAGACAAAGATGAGGAAAAAAATCTGCTAATTCCCTCATTCTTTTAATCATGTTGTACAACTTGCGTTTGCCTTGTTGTATTTTATATTTTGTACATTTTCTCGGCTCATCTTTTTTAATTAGTCAAGGAATGCTTTCGGAATGCTTTTACTCACGGACCAAAAGAGAATCAGGCCGATGAACAATGAGGAATGAAGGATAAATTAAGAATTCATCACAGTTTAGACTTTATAGAGTTTGGTTTATTAAGAATGAAGAACTAAGAATTAAGAAGCTCGCACCAATCAACACTCTCTTAATTTTACAAATAGCATGAGGAATTCCTACTTTTTCGAATCTCTCATTTTACTTTATTTTTTTGTACCAGTTTCATTCAAAGTGGAAAAAATGAAAAGAAATACAGACATTTTTTCCACGGTTCTGTTCATCACTTTTTCTTTTTATTTTTTTGAAACCTATTTTAAACATTGACAATTGAAAACTGAAAACTGAACTGAAAATCCTGATATTTGATATTCCAATGAAGAAAACTTGTTGAAATTATACACAATACATGGGGAACGTTTCTTCCTGATGAGACAAAAGACAAGCAGAATGGAGAATGGAGAATACCCAAAAGACAAAAGGGAAAAAAAGAAGGCGTAGTTCATTTTACAAAGTATGAACCAGGAACCAAGAACCAGGAAGTAAAGCACAAATAAGGAATAAAAGACGGAGAATAATAAAAATGAATGAATGAGAGAGCAATCTAAAATAAAAATGAGGACATAAGTCTATTATTACTATTATTATTATTATTATTTGCTATAGATTTATGTTTTATGTCAATAGTTGAGGACGAAAGACGGAGGACGGAGGAGAGTGAAGGGTAAAAGACTATGGAGGATTCTTGATTCTTGATTCTGGGGAATAAAGATGAAAGATGGAGAGTCCAAGAACAAATAAAAGGAGACAATAAGAGGCAATATGAGGAATATGAAGAATACTATGAAGAATATTGTATGAGGAACGGAGAAAATGGAGGAATTTCACCAGATCCCAAATATTACTCAATACTCTTTACTCCTTTACTCACATGTACAATGTACATTGTGTATTGTACATCTACCATAATTTCCTAGAATCTACTTAGAATCTAGACTAAGAAAAGTAGCTAGTAAACAGGAGAACGGAGATCGGAGAAAGTACATCGCTGTGACTGTACATGTACACTGTATACTGAATAGACTACAATAAACAAAACACATATAAAATTATGTCTCCGTCCTCCCTGCATCCTAAATTGTACATGTATGAAGAATGAAGAAATAATAATAAAATGAAAAAAGTTGTCAAGTATCTCAAGCTGTTTTCTCTTTTCTCTCCTCTTCTCATGGATCCAAAAGTGGAAGGAAAAAGAGCAAGGGAGAAAAAACCAGCCAAATGCTTACAGCACATGAAACCAAAATGGAGCAAGAGACAGGAGACAAGAGACGAAGGAAAGAATTATTAAAGATAATGGAAGAAAGTTATTACTTATAAATATTAGGATCAGGACTCCGAGTTGGAGTCAGAGTCAGAGTCAGAGTCGGACTTGGATTTGGACTTGGATTTGGATTGATGCTCTCTCTTTCTTTTCTCTTTATTATTTACTCCTTCATTTCACTCAGACAGGAGACCAACAGAATACAAATCATCAATCATGAAATTCTGTACTCTGTACTCTGTACTCTGTAGATTCTAGATTCTAGATTCTAGATGCTAGATGCTGCGTGTCAGAATATTATCCATTTTCTCCATTTTAATAAAGATGGTGACTGATGACTGGTGTGACTGACTCAAGAACTCAAAATAGAATTTAGGCTTTATTTATTATTTTAAAAACTTTATTCTCAATGCTCAATCCTCAAGTTTACTAAAATACTTAGACATTTTGAATTTCAACCTCTCCGAATAAATTCAGTTATTTTCAGCTCGCTCCTTTTATTTTTGTTTTTTATTTAAAAAAGGGTTGATGGTTGATGAGAATTTGACTGTTTCCCGTTTACTGTGTGCTCTAGTTTCTAGGTTTTAGGGTGAATGATAGTAATTTATGAAAAGAGTACAAGTTACTCACACCCAAAACCTCACCAGTGCACAAATTACAAAGAATATTTTTTGTATAAGCAGTCCCAAAAACTTTAATCTTTAACCATCTTTTAAGAGAATGTTTATTGACTATTGAGTATTGAGTTTTGACGATTGACGATTGACAATATGAATTTTACAGCTTTTTCCTGGAACTTCCGAAAAGAAGAATGAATGACCGATGCATTTTTATGGTACAGATATTTTATGACTTGTGCATGTGTATTTTATGTCAGGGTCGAGATGAGTACAGGAGTTGGTTCAAGATGGAGCTGGAACTGCATCTGGATATGAATATGAAACAACTGTGTGCATCTTTTTGAGAAAATACATGGAAATGTGTAAAATGGTACAATTCATTTCTTTTTGTGTCCTGACTTTTCTTGCGGAAATTTTTCATTCCTCGCCAGCTCCGAATCGTTGACTTGGCTTGACTTGAATTGATTCGAGTTGACTTGCTATATGTTATACGTACCTTTTTGTATGAGGGCATGGATGACACAACACTCAACATTCAACATTCAGCTTCATCCGTGCATGCATTTTTTTGTCTTTGCCATTGCAGTCAGTTGTCTCTTTTCTGTTCTCAGTTTGTAGTTTGTAGTCTCCTGTCGAATTACAATTCGAACTCGAAACTCAAAACTAGAATTTGACCTAGTAAATAAAATTCCACCGTCCTCATTTACATGTGTTCCATTTATCTATTCATTTTTTAACGTGGCAATTGTAGTGTACAATAAAATGTACATGCAGATTGTAGATTTTTGATACTCCAAATGGAAATTTGAAGTCGACATTATCCCTTCTATATTTTATACAGTGTGCTCAAATCTATCTACTTTTAACTTTCTACTGGCACCTTAAATGTACAGGGTTCAGTTTGTGTGTAGTTTGTAGCCTTTTTATCCACTGCGTTCAAAAACTGAATCTACGATAGTACAATCCTCAGGACAAAAATATAGAGACTGTACACTTTTTAGGAAGCAAAGCTGACTATTGTAATCGTCCTGTCCGTCCGACTGTGTCTGTGCACGATTAGCCACCTAGCGGACAAATTTAAATCTCATTAAAAGCGCTATCTAGCAGAAAAATTTGTAATTCGTTAGTGAGCCATCTAGCGGAAAAATTTAGAGCTCGTTAGTGGCTCCATCTAGCGAGGAAACGTGGAACTCGTTAGTGGCGCCACCTAGCGGACAAATTTGTAATTCGTTAGTGAGCCATCTAGCTGACAAATTTAGAGCTCGTTAGTGACTCCATCTAGCGAGGAAACGTGGAACTCGTTAGTGGCGCCACCTAGCGGACAAATTTGTAATTCGTTAGTGAGCCATCTAGCGGAAAAAATTAGAAGCTTATGCGTCGCCATCTATAGCGGATGGACAGACATGAGGACGTATTTTTTAAATCAGCTTCGCATCCGGAGTCTTAAACACTTATGCTTTCAAGGCGGTACGAAAACCTCTTGTTGTGAGGATTTTTGACTTTATATCGATTCCCTATGTCACTCACGAACAATGTCAAATTTGGAAAGAAGAATGTATGTGGAAAATATATTATGTGAATTCTTCATGTATAAAAATAAATGTAAGATGTAAGATGCACATTCAATTCAAGCTTTTGGCTGCCAACCCATTTTTTTAAAGTCCTCTTATTGGTTTGGTTTGGTTTGGCATGGCATGGTTTGTCGTTTTTTTTCTTGTTCCTTGAATATTATATATGGATATTTTTCATAGATACAGATACAAAATACAAATAGATATATATATTTTCCCTTGTCTTGTGTTTTGCACTTGACTTGAGTTCCGTTGAGTTCAATGTGAATTGTGAATTGAGAATTGAGAGTGTCATGAAAAAAAGGATAGAAACTGAATACTGAATGCTGAAGACGGAGCATCTAGTACTCGGAATCCAGTACAGAGTACACAAGACAACACAAGACACATTTTATATTGGAAGCTTGTCAATTTCTTTGAACGTCTCTTGCCTTCCAATTTATGTCAATTCCTTTTGTTCTGACTCTGACTCTGAGGCTGCTTCTGGTAGGAACAAGAAAAAAGAAAATGATGGAATGACACACATGTCTCATGTATCCACACATAAATATACGCACTACACCTACATCTACAATCTACATCTACATCGCAAGTCATGTCTGGCTTACTAAAATTTCTGTAAAGGGGAAGGAGAAAGTGGGAGAAAAATACAAATTGAGCACTGAACTTGCAGCATCCAACATCCAGCATCATCATGTCTCTTTATATCCACATAAATTTGTACATAGGTAGTCTGTAGATTGTAGATTGCATATTGTATATTTTATCCACAGGTACAGAGAAGTGACATTCTTCTTCGGCCCTAATACTTTCAAAGCTGTGGCTTTTTTTCACCTACCCCCTTTCAAAATACTGGAGACTGGAGATGCAAAACTCAACTGAAAACTCCAAGTCAGAAGAAAAGCTAAAACTAGTTCACAGTACAACTCAACTCCCACACCTCACACGCGCTTCAACTTCTAGCTTGACATTATAGATATGGATTTTATACCAAGAATCAAGATGAAGATGAAGAAAATGACAACTGAACGGTGAATGGAAAAGAAGCACTTGGAGCCTCAAGTGTGTTTTTGCTTCTCGTTCTTATTCTTTTTTTATGTATCGGTGAACCGTTTACCGTTTACCGTTTGCCCTTTGCCCTTTGACGCTTGACGCTTTCTACTTTCTACATCTTTTTGACTTTGGAATTTTGAGTCCTTCAAACTTGCGCTTTGTATTGAAAATTGTAAAATGTACAGCAGAGCAGAGCAGAATGTCTCAAGTTTCTTTTTGTGTCAAGGGTCGAGAGCTTTTTTTTGGTTCTCCTTTTCATTCACGTTATGAATCGATCAACGATCAAGTGAAGATAACAACGATATCACGTATAGGATGTAAAATGTACAATGTATATTGTATGTATCGTACGGAAGAGTGCAGAGTGAGCAACTCAATTCAATTCTCTTTCTATCAATTCAACAAGCATGAACATTGAACATTGAACAAAGTTTACAGTACAGTGCAGTGTGTCTGTATCGCATTTCATATACAGTGCAGAGAGTAGAGAGTACGGAGCATGAAAAATAGAGGATGGAAAATAGAAAAGTGAGTTGAGCGTATTTCTATTTCGTTCCATTTCTACCTTTCCCATTTTTCACCTGTTGATTTTATCCTCTATTTCTATTTTGAGCATTTCACTTGCTTTCCCTTTCCCCTTTTGTCCTCTACAACCTTTTCCCTTTTTCCATTTTAGACTTTCTAGCTTTCCAGCTCCCAACTAACTGTAATATTTTATTCCTTTTGCATTCTTACATTCAGGATTCACGGGCATAGACCTGAATCTGGAACTAGAATTGGACTAGTTGACTAGTTGATAATTCAGACAAATTCAAACAATATACAATATACAATGTATTTTGGTACTTGAACACTTTTTAATAGTTGACCAAAGTAAAGAGCTCCGCTCACTGAAAAATCATTTTAAAAAACTGAGACTGAGGATTTTTTTTATTATAATTTATAATTTATGATGATTTAAATTCTAGATTCTAGATTCTAGTTGCAAGGTTTTACTCAGCTCTTGGTGAAATAGCCTTCCACTTTCGACTTTCAACCTTCACCCCTGATTTCAGGATGGAATGGTCACTGGACACACTGTAAAGTTTTAAATGTGAATTGATGTGAATGAAAACAGATGAAGAATCTGCCCCATAAATCTGTCCAACGTCCAAGTGGATGCACGTATCAACGTATCATGTACCTTATTTATTATTTATTATGAAGCCTGAAAGAAAAAGAGAGTAAGAGAAAAGCATGTCAAATGTCACATGTCAAACTATCAATGCCAAATATCAAATATCCAATATCTAATGTCCATGTGCTTTCACCTGTCAAACCTTTCTCTTTTTTCAGCTTGTTCCAGCTTGTAGCTGAAAGATAAGAAATTTCAATTTCAATTTTAGTTTTATTTCATTCTTCATTTAAGTTCGTATTTTCCAACTTTTACACTGTCCATCGTTCAAAACATTTTGAAGTTACATGAACTCAACTATTTTTCCATCCTCTTCTTTTTATTAAAAATGGCAATTTTTGCCTTCTGATTCTGTTGTTACCATGGATAAAAAGCTAGCCTTGATTTGATGTGATTTAAAGGATGATAAAATGAAGATATCAGGGCCTTTGTTGAAGATCTGTACACTGTACACTCCTCAAGTACAGTGAATCTTAAACATATGCGTAATGTGGGCTTTGTGTTTTGTACATAATAGATAAATGGTAAATAAATAATAATGTGGATAGCTTCAAGATTTTGTGGGGAGTGCAGTAAGCAGGAACAAGTAACAAGTTTCACAGTGAGTACGTTGTGGCTTTTGTTCTGTGTATTTATTTATGTTTATATTTATATTTCCACTAGATACCAGACTTTGTTCCTTGTTCGTATTCCTATCGTGTGGGGAAATTTATTACATATTGCTCCACTCTCCAATTTTCTAATACAGATATGGAGAAAAAGAGGAAAACGAAGACGAAACCAGGGCTTGTTTTCCCTCATTTTGTTTTGGTTTGGTTTGGTCTGCTCTGGTTTGGTACTGATTGGGATGGTGTCTACGGTTTCTTCTTTGTGGTAAACTGTTTGCCGCTGGATTGTGGTACGTCAAAGTTAAGTGGAAAAGTAAGCATAGTAAACTCGAGACACGGACCAGTCAACTTGATACTTTGGACTTTGTATTTTGTACAATGTACAGTGTAAATATTTCCCATATATTATATTAAATTTTATTCCGATAGACACAGAGATAGAGATACGGATAGACAGAGGGACGGCGAACGGCGGACAGGGAAACAGGCAGGTCTCTCACATAAAAAGGTCTATAAAATCCCCATTTATAAAAGAATCAGAGTTGAGACCCCAAAACATACACAAAATATCCTATACAATACAATGGAATAGCATTCGCTTGGCATGGAGATTCAAATTCGATTTGAGAATCAAGAATCGAGAGTCAAATAGGAAATTGAAAAGCCATATGTCTCGTGTCTCCTGTCTCGCTTACACGCTAAAGAATGTGTATAGTTGAAATTATCAGGAAAAGAAGAAGAAAATCAGTACAAGTACAAGAAAACGGAACCTTTTCTCTGCTTTCTTTCCTATTCACTATTTTTTTTAGCATAAATGAAATAAAATGCTCTGCTCCTACTTTCTTGTTTATTCTCCATATTCCATATTCACAATTTTTTTGTACGATGACCTACCCTCAAAATACCTAAAAGTGTCAAAGGGGGTTTTATGAAAACTTGGCGCAAAACATTTATAAAAAAACAAGTAAATTTAGAAACATTGAGGATGGAGGCCTTAAACAGAAAAAGAGCCTTTTTTAGGAAAAAAACTAGAAACTAGAATAACTAGGACTTTTAAGGTTTCAGGTTTCAGGGCTCAAAACTTAAAAAAAAGTTGAAAAGGTAAAGTAAAGGGTGTAGCCCAAAACTCGGAGTGGGTAAGAAAATACGAAAACGAAAACGAATACGAACAAGATGTGTAATGTGTATACAAAGAAAATACAGAGTGAAAGCTCACTTTCTTTGACTTGACTTTCTCCTCCTTTCTTTTACTTTCTCCCCTTTTCTTTCCCTTTCTCCCTCTAATAATGGAGGTTGAGAGTGCTATAAATCTTGGCTCTGGTTTTCTTTTTCTTTTTCACTTTCTCCTTCATCTTCACTCTTGACTCTTGACTCTTGAACAGAAAAGGAGCAGGAGCTCACATGCACAATGTACAATGTAAATGTAGTATGTAGTAAAACGTGGTACACAGTATATGGACTGAAATCTAGAATACTGGAATACTTACTTTTTGCTCTAGTTTGGGTTGGTTTGGTTTGGTTTGGCAGAGCCTAGAATCAAGAATCAAGAATCTAGAATCTAGAATGTAGAGTACTTTTTGCGTAAATCTGATCCTTAAATTTAAACGACTATAATTCAAAAGTTGCCTAAATATTTCATTTCTCGTTAAAAGTTTCCTCCAGTCCAACCATGAACATTGAGCAGTTAAGCCGCACTCGTACTCCTACTGGATGCCTCAATGCTTCGATCCCTGGCTCATGTTGGCTGATGGCTCAGAAAACCCACAGGAAATTCCAATAGAACAGAATATACGTATATGAACAATTTAAAGGAGCAAAAGTAGATGAACACATTTATAATATAGAGCATAGAAGAGAAAATGGCGCTTTCCATCAGTTTCTCCTGAAAGTCAAATTCAAAGCCAAAGCCAAATTCAACCTCTGATTTTACAGTCTAAATCTATCCACTATCCATGTATAACGTTGAATGTTGAATATAGAATATCGACATTTTATATTCAAAGAATACTTTGACTTTGACTTTCTCCTCCTCTAATTCCCGTCCCCATCAGAAACGGAGACACGGAGACACAGAAGCATTTCCCACATATCGATAGTCATTGTCAGGAAATTGTACTCACTCGGTCTTTATTTTCCTTGTACAAAAGCATTTAGAAAAGGAGGCAGCTTTTATCTCACGTCATTTATTTTTCACCAATAAATAAATCATCCACTTTTCTGTGTGTTCATAATTTAGAATGTACGTAGATTCTAGATTCTAGATTCCAGATTCTAGATGTATACACTGACTATTTTTTTCAGCTGATTGGACAAGCCATCACACTAAATTCTACATTCTACACGTACAACTGGATTCTAAATTCTAGATTCAATATTCCATAATCCCGATAAAGCATTCCGCCTCGTTTATTCCCATCAAATCCATCATATTTCCTTCCGCAGTAGATATTTGTACAGATACACAATAAAAAATTAGGGAATAACCTAACAAAAAACTTCTGTAGATTGTAGAATGCGGATGTGGATGTGAATGTACCTGTTTTTCTCTCTGTCTGGTTTCAATTAAGAATAAATTGCCCGGATGAGAAATAAATGTCCATTCATTTTTTAGACAGGAGGAAATTGTAAGAGGCGAGTGGCATCATATGGCGTATTTTGTATTTTGTAAATAACTAAATGATTCAAGTGATTCTTTACTAAACTGGACACTGGAAACGGTACTTGTTTTTGTATTTGTTTGTATTTGTGTTTGCGGGTCAGACAGGAGACAGGAGTCAGGAACGTGGATGTGGATTCGAATTCGGAAATGGATGGACGAGTCAAAAAGGAAATATTAATGGCGATCACGGACGGAGGCAAGAAGAACATTGGTTATGTACAATGTATAATGTATACGTAATGATGTAATGTTCCGCTCTTGTGCTCATTGACCATTTACAATTGACCATTGTCCACTGTGTATTGGTCATCGGTCATCGGTCATCGTAAACGGGGGACAGGCGAGCCAGTTAGCGTAAAATATTAAATGTACATTTTATAGTGTAAAACTCCTCGTCAAATAACAAACAACAAAATAACCCACGTACCGATAATATTAATAGGGTGGAAAAATGACTGTGTTCTGTGTTCATTTGACAGTGTTCAACGGAAAACAAGAGAAAATAAAAGCTCGATGAAATGTGAGAAAGTGGAAGCGGAAGAGAATGCACAGCGTACAAATTACTAAAAGTACAACAAATAGGAAGAGGAAACACATGTACGATGTACATTGTACAGATTTCTAATAGCAAACGAAAAATAGAAAACACTCTAGATTCTAGATGTAGAAATTCAGATTCTATGGATTCCACATTCTACATCGTATGTAGAATTCGTTTCATTACGGATTTTGTGGATGTATACAACGTACAACATACCATGTACGAATAAGAACAAGATTGCCTTACATTAGATCTACATCCATCCTCCGTATTTCATACCAGTGGTAAGAAAGTCAAAAATCATCAACAAGCAATGATTTTGGATCGCCTTGAAGGTATAAAATCTAGATACACCAAAGGCAAAGCCAACTGTAAAAATGCGATTACTTTCTCCACTAGATGGCACCACTAATTAATTCTTACTTTCTCTACAAGAGGGCATTAATGACTATTTTTTTAGTTTCCTTACTAGATGGCAGCACTAGTTAATTTATGATTTCCAGGTCGCTTCTTTAACTGATGTATAATGTATTGTGAGAAAATGTTCATTTTTCTTAACTATTTAAAAATTACCCACCAGATGGCACCACTATTTAATTTGTAGTTCACCCGCTAGATGGTTCCACTAAACCTATAATTTGCGCAATAGAATCCATCCCTATTTAAATTTATCAGTTATCATTTAACAGTCGAAACAAACCTCACTCATTATGTCAAAGACAGACACGAGGGAAAAAATACTCTCTTAGCTTTGCTTCCTAAAAGGAAAAAAAGTTGTAAAAGTTGAACAATTATAGATACTAGATTCTAGATACCAGAAACAAAAGCTAAGATGGAGGATGGAAAATGAAGCAGTAAGAAAAGGAAGGAATTCCTTTTCATTGTTTCAAGTCTCAAGTCTGAAGTATTACCAATTCCCAGTTTTCAACTGTACATTGTTTATTGTACATTGTACATGTGTGTAAATGGAATCCATTAAAAATGTTTCCTCCTCCCATTTTCACATTTTCACCGTTTAAATCTTTTCTCTCTAACTGCCACTTGCATCGCAATCCCAAAACTCACATGTGTACGTATAACGTATAGCCGTAGACTATAAAGTGTAGATTGTAGACATACATAGTTTCAGCAGTACACGAGATACACAAATTCGGATCTAATCGACAATTTCTCCCATTTCAATTTTCATTGGATACTGGATGAAAGATAGAATCATCAACTCCAAATTGACCTATTTTACTGTATTCCAAACTAAAGAAATGTGGGAAAGTGCAGAGTTCATTTTTCATTTCATTTTGCTTCATTTTGTTTATTGCATGATTCAAAATATTTCAATTAACAATTTACCATTTCCCAGCTGTTGAGCTATTTGAGCTTCAATTGAATCCAAAATGTGTAGATTTGAAATTCGACTATTTGAATAGAATTGAACTCATTTAAATTATTTTCCGTGTACAATCTAAAACCCACTTTGTTTGAGCAAATGAAAATTAATGAGCGTGTAGAATATAATAGAATATAAAGCAATTTGTTGATCCTACAAGAAAAAACTCATACTCACATGTTCTAGAATCTAGATTCTAGAATCTAGAATATTTGCGTATGAATGATGATGATGATGGAGGATGGAATTGGGATAAAACTTATATCGCATGCACATTGTTCTAGAATATGTAATGTGTAATTTGATAAAGCGCTAATTGTTTTGTTCCTAGGAAGAAACAAGAAACGAACAAAAGGAGCACTAGAAAATGGTACATGAAACTTTCACCAGGGAGAGAATTTTACAGCAGAATATTTTTCTCACATTTCCATTGTTTGGATTCTTTATTCTCCGAATTTAGAATCGGAGCTTCAAGTATTTTGACAATTTCTGGGTTTTCGAAGCCTCATTCTTCTTCTTTCCATTCTTTCACCCTTTTCTCACTCACTCATGTATTTTCTTTTATGAAGATTTAAACCATTACAGAAACCATAAACGACAAACCATCATTAGAGAGACATACAAACACATTTCACATTTCGCATTACAAACTGAACAGAAAAGAGAAAAATCTTACCCTCTTTTTAAACAAGGTTAAAGTAGAGGTGGCGGAAGACGTAAGAAAAGAAGGAAATGACCGAGCCAATCCAAGTCAAACCAGACTCGAGACCAGACCAAGCCTCAAGAAAAGGCTGTCATTTCACTCCTCTATTACATTTTCTGACACTACATATAAATCAATGGAGACTGGAGAAAGAGAGTCAAAGTCCTCTTTTCTCCAGCTCTGTTCTCTCTTCCTTTATGTATTTACACTCTCACAGCCTCAGCCTCATAATTCAAACTAATCTTTTCTGACCACACACATAATGGGAATGAAATATGTACACTGCACACATGGACACTCTACACGTCTGTGAGTTAAGACAAGAACCCGTATTATTATTATTATTATTATGACCATGTCATAATACAAAATACAAATACATGATACACATTTGATGATAATACAAGTTATTGTAGTTAGTATAAAGTGTAATGTGTAATGTGTACTCCTGGTGATATGAACAATGAACACTGAACATGCTTCATCTTATGTGAATACAGTAGGAGACTACGAATAAAAACTAAGAAAAGAGTCGTGTGTAAGCGTGTGCTGCGTACTGAGCACTGAGCACATATAGAAATATTAGAGATGTAATGATAATTGTGCGAAAACTTTGTACAAAATACAACAGGAAGCTCCAGTGCGAGTATCTTTGGACTTAAAAGGAGGAAGGAATTATAGTTACTGTAGAGCGTCGACTGTAGATAGATAGATAATGTTCCTCACAGTTTTACAGCCCCACTTTCATTTTCATTATTATTATTATTGTTATTTTTCGTAGGACGAGCAAAATTTGTTGTATACTCTATACTCTAGGTTCTGTTTCGGGGTTGGGTATAATTTTCTGTATTGGTTTGGTTTGATGTGTGGTTCAACGGGAGAAAGTTAGAGAAAGAAAGAAAGAAAGATAGACAGAGCTTTCAATAATATTTGGTATATAAATTATGTGTAATTCCCCTTTAATATCCAGAACCCAGCTCCATGTTCCATCTTCTTGTGCTTAACTGTACTTAAATAATATTTATTTACTCGAGAAACTCGAGAAACTTGGGACTTGAATCTTGAGACTTGAGACTTGAGTCTTTCCA
>JABASP010003188.1:0-15291 GCA_019776565.1 Sminthurinus signatus | reverse complement strand
AGTCGTTCTCCAGAGTGATAATAATGATGGTGGGGGAGTTGAACTATGATGAAACATTTTATGACGAAGAAGCAGGGAGCAAAGTGGGAATTTCCCTCTCCAGTCACATAATTTACCTTAGTTTCGTTGTAATGGTCACAATTATTCTGATCAATCTGTAAGTTTTCTCTCATGTTTCATGTGCAATAATCCAAAATATGTATTATTTTATTATTTATGAAATTCTCAACATCTTGTTTTGTGTTTCATCTCAAGTTACCTCATATCTCGTACTACATACTATATAGCATGTTGAGAAAATACAAAATGTAATTTTCTGTTGTCTTTCCCTTTTTTAAACGTTTTTTTGTACTTTTACTAATTCAGATTGATTGGTTTAACAGTTAGTGATGGTAAGCATTTTTATATTAATAAAAGTGATGAAAACCCCCAGGAATCAATTTTATAATATGTTATAAGACTTTTTATAAAACGTTTTTGTGAATAATATAGTTCAAACTCTTCGTGGAAAAAGTGAGGTGCTATTACGTGCAATCCAAGTGGAACAGCTTTACATAATGGAAAATTCTCTTTTGAGACTCAGCTGGTTACTCCTTCCACTCAAACATATGTGTAAAAGAAAGCCTTCACCAAAGACGGGGAGTGGCAAAAAAAAAGTTTATCTGGACATTTTTGTGATAAATCCCAATGAAATTCACAAAGGGTAAGATGAATACATTTATAATTTATATATATTCAGTTTTATACTGGATTCATTGTTTTCTATGCTTGTAAATTCTATATTGCTCATTGAGACGTGGTCAGTGGTCACGGATAAACTGATTTCATTTTCGTAGTACACTTGAAGAATTAGAAATACTCTCTTTCCTCGTCTAGTCTACATTCTAGTTATCTGGTTGTCTTATGTATATTATACATATTTTCTTTCTTGAAATGATAAACTTTTAAATAGGATGGTACTAAACATATCCATAAAAGACTGCCCACGGAATTTACAAAAAGAACTGCGCACATTAGCAGGAAGTGCCGACGAATATATGAAAGAATACATGAATAAGTATTCCCTTTGAAAAATGGTAGAGTCAACAAATGAGTATACTTGACTATAATTTGACATCTTTACCTAAAGTTACGCATCGTGCAATCACACACCATACCTTATAACTTATAACTTATAACATTCTCAATTCTAACCCAGTTACCAGTACCCTGTGCAATAAATTTTAAAAGTATTTAAAATACTAACGAAAATATTTTATACATCGAAGGACGTTTTTTATTGTTTAACTTTTTTATTGTAAAGCAAGTTGAAGGCTTACAGAGTATTCTTATAATATGTAATAACAAAAATAAAAATGATTACATTGTTACTGATGAGAGTGTAATACAATAAAACTACAGTGTTGCTAATAAAATATATTATTATACTGAAAATTGAACTATATAATATATAGTTCAATATATCAATATATATATCAATATTATTGATTGCTTATTGCTCATAAATAAATAAATAAATACATACACATAAAAATAATATCTTAAATTATAATACTTTGGCATTTTTGGCAGGTTCATGAAGAATGGAATGGGAAAGCGGTATATTATATTATTGTGGTATTCGACGAAGGATTTAGTTATTGAAAAATTCATAGGCATGTCCGTATGGTTTATACTTTATACACGCAAGAAGTAAAACTTGGAAAAATAAATAATCAAAAAGGAATCCAAACTTAAAACCGGTCTGGCCATAATACATTATATATACATTATACATACATCTATCTAATATCTAATATCTAATTTCTAATAGCATGCAAAGGAAGAATGAACGAAAGAAAAAAAAAGAAAGTAAAAGGAGAATGAAAGTCTTAAATGTACAAGTATATCATACTCTATATATTACACATTTAATATCAGTTATTACTTGTTCTCTGCGTAATATATAGATGTATGAATCATTTCATATGATTGTAATATCCCACTGATTACAATTATTATTACAATGCAAATAGACATGAAGGGAAAACATGACGCGAGCAGACCAATAATTATCATATGAATGCACACATTAAACATTAAACAACGTTTTAGAAATATTTCGATTGAAAGTTGTACCTGACGAAAGAAGATTAATGAATAAAGGAGAGTGAATTTACATCTATCTGAGATAACAAAGGAAAAGACAAGAGAGAGAGAGAAGGAGAATAAAAAGAGAATGAGTGTACAGTATACAAGAGACAGTGTAAGAGAGAGGGGAAAACTGGAAGAAAGAAATAACTGAATGGAAAGGAGACCATCATGTTCTGCTTACATCTCATTACATTTACAAAAGATACAATATTATAATTTATACTGTATGGAATTCTACACAAAATAATCAGAACATAAGCATGTTTAAGAAAATACAATGTACAATAGGGCTATACTTCTATCTTACTATAGTGTAGTACAAAAAAAATAAATAAATAAATAAATAATGTGCTCTAGTATCTAATTTACTCAATACAGTATACATACCTCGGAGTAAAAGTTACAATTACATCTTCATTAGAGTTATTGATGACAATTATAATAATAATACTACTTATTATTGTTATTAGGATTACTTTCTTTTTTATCTTTTTTATTTTTTACTCATGATTAGTTTGAGACCAATCGGTGCGCGTCTATTCTTATTATTGTCCTCTACTTGATGACTTTTATTTTGCATTAATTTGACGATGGGTGCTTGACCATTGGCTTGACCTAATGGATTTTGTTGCTGTTGACTTTGCTGATGTTGTGAAAAAGATCCATTTCGATTGCTCTTTGAGCGGGTAGACGTGAGTCTAGTAAACATTCTTCTCACAAATTGTCCAACCATTTTTGATCCTTCTTTTAAATGATGAGGGGCATTCATTACATGGGATTGTCTACTGGTCAAAATGACTTTAGGTTCAGTAACAAAATCCAAATGGATTTTAGGACCATCATCCGTTTCATCATTCTTGACCACAGAATGATTTTCTACAGTTTGAGGGGAAACTGTGGATGGTTGTGGTTGCGGTTGATGAAATGTTTGTTTATGAAATGGATGTTGAACTCTTCGGTGGGGTAGAGGTTTAGAAGAAACTACTGGAGATTTGTAGGCTTCATATGTTGTGGGATATTCCAAGAGGAGAGCTCTGTCTGCTCCAGTGTAGTAATAAGTATGTGTATTTGTAAAAGTTGAGGGTGTTGCCAAGTATTTATGGATCTTGTGATGTGTATGTTTTTGAGACTTTACAGATTTTTCTGGAGATTTTGATACAGGTTCAAATTTTACTACGGTTGCGGATACAGATGAAGCTTCGGCTAAGGGATCTTCACTATGAGCATGATCTATTTCTGTCTCACCACTTCGAGAGCTGGGATGAGGAAATCCAATGTATGGGGCAAAATAATTACCTGACAATGGCCGATTCTTTGGGATGTCCTCAGCAAATAGAGTTCGACGGTGCCGTCGCAAATTTACTCCACCCTCCGATTGAACAAATTGAAGGGACTGTCCAACATCCGGAAGTAGTTTAAATTAGGCAAATAGAATATAAAAAATTATTAAAACCTTCTTTTTTCATAAGCTTTAAAAAAAAAAATCATGTTAGATTTGAAAAAATTAAAACTCACACAAAACAGGAGAATTGTAATTAAAATGACTGGACGCATTTTTACTAATTTTATTCAAACTTTTATTGCAGAACGGCTCAATTATGTCCACACTTTATCAATAATAATAAAAAAACTTGAAAAAAAACCCTCACAATAAAAAATAATAATTTAATAGGGAATATTCACTAAAAATTTGTATTATAAAGTCGTTAATGTGTTAAATATTTGATAAGATATGTGAACTTCCCATATACACATACACAAAAACACACGTGCGTTAATCCCTTTTATTTTCTACATAAACTCACAAAAGCACTTTCGTTTACGGCACAACATGAACAAAGAACAACCTTTTAATGATTCTGTAATCTTTGTCGTCTGCTTCCACGGCTGATTTGCTAATGTACGTTCTGACAAACTAACTCACTTTTCTCAACTGTGAACTTGACTCCAAACCGACTTGACTTTTAATGATTTGCTACTATACTGATACTGATATACTGTTTCAGTTTCCACATGCAGCCAGCCATTACAGTAGTAAGTATAGGAACTGTCAAACGTATAGTAAATTGCAGAGAGTACAGAAACCAGAAATTGTATTTCGTATTGTATTGTAAAAAGAAGACATATCTTTAATGAATGTGTAATATGTACACTTTACACTGTACACACCTGTCTAGCCAAGCCTACGTCAAAAATGTTTATACCAAAAAGACTTGTTCCACAAGATATCAAGATAGTTTGATCAAAGCACTATCATCATCATATGCTCATTGAGATTTAAATGAAACAAGAGTAAACCTCACTCAACTCAAGTCAATACACGCGGATTGAAAAAAACGTATTCATTCGTTTTCTTATTGAATGCTCTGTGTAATGTGCAAGTACACATGAAATTTGAGGGACAATATAAAATATAATGTAAAATGTAAATATGCTGAATTCTGAATGCTGAATCTGAATATTATTATATCGTACAAGAAGTCAATTCTCCATTACCCATTACATTATTATTTAGTTGTGGGAACGGATGAGATTTGTGAAAATTTCAGACAGGTTACTGAAATCATCCTTGCCACTGTATAACTTCATCATAAAAAGATAACAAATCGAGATGTCTACAGTGTTTGTTTGTATGCACTCTTGTACACTGTACACTGTACACATATGACTGTGATAATAGGTAATATACACTAGTTTTATGAATGAAATTGGCAAAGTTATAGAGAAGACTTAGATATATGTATACATGTAAACTGGTATGCCAAGATTAATTAACTTGCCTAAATATTCAAGCATGCAACTAGTAGTATCGTAGTAGATATTATATGCATAAAATATACAGATAGATATTGATTTTGATAAATCTTTCAATTTTCAATACATTGCACTGCTACCATAAATAGACGTACATATGTATAATATTGTGATTTTTCTAAAGAGAGGAGTACAGTGTAAGATAAAAATTAAAAGCATGTACAATGTGCAATGTACGGTGTACAGTATAGCAACCATGATTCACTATGCATGTCCTATAGTAAGTAATAAAGATGGTTTTTGAATTTTGAGTAAGGTAAGTATTTACAATTATTTACATTTTAAACATATCGTGCAAATAATTGTTGGTTTTTCATTCACACAAGAATTGAAAAAAAAAACTTTAATCTTTAATGTATTACTCTCGCTTTGCATTTTCACCTGGTGTAATAAGTAGTTTATTTTTCTCTATATACCATTTATGCATTGCAGCTTACAGATTTTACAGTGTGGTATATCTCACAAAGTGAATTTTTCAACTGTGTATAAAATATTTGTAAAACTTTTAAAAATTGAATTCCACAGCCAAAACAGTGAGCAGTAAAAGTATTGAAAATTGAAATGCTAGCACAATATACTTTCAGTTGTTACTACTACTATAATCTATAATGTATACTATACACACATGTGTTGTACGTATAGACAAGTAATGTGTGAACTAATCATATGCCAAGATGCTTATTTCATTTCATTTTCATCTTCTCACTCTTATGTCTTGTGCCTTGTGACCACTAGTCTGTCTCTGCATACTTCACATTACACATACTTTCCCTACATCCGGCTCTTCCTTGCCACCACTACTGAGTATTGAATGAGGCCTACTTTAAAGTTACAGGTGCTTAGCTCTGAAATACGTTTGATGTTTACTGTATTTTATCGCGTATTTGATTCAAAATTCAAAATGTTGTATGTAGTGTATGCATACATGTGATACATGGATAGTGGATAAGTTTGCAAATTTGAAGAAAAATCAGTAATTCTTTTTCAGTAAGTAACTTTTATTCATGCGTAATGCTTGATGCGTCATATAAAGTAAATAACAGATAGACAGTAAAATACAGAAGCCTATTTAAAAAATGTTTTTAACAAATGACAATAATACTTTACACCGTTTTGAAAATTTAGCTGCATTTTTTACGACAAGTAACAAGTAACAAGATGAAATAAGAAATAATATTTTTGAAGTAACTTAAATTAAGTATGTTCGTATCTCGTATCACAGCTTTTGTTGTTTTTTTTTTAAATTTTAAATATATTATGCTACTAAAACACATTTGTAGGGCAATTTGACATACCATGATTGTACAAATTGTTACGATTGTTGTCCCTGATAGTTGTCATAATACTGTTTGAAACTTGAAAATGCTTTATATCGTGTATACATAGACAACTTGAAAGCATTCACAGACAATAGATCTTGGTAGATCATGTAGTAATTATTATTATTCTGCTAGAATCCAAACCTCGTTCTTTCGATTAAAAAACTTTGCGGGACTATCATATCCGACGTTGAAATGAATTGGTTCTTTGCTATCTTCACTTAGTGGTATATTTACTCCTTTGGTCTTCAAGAATTCTACAAGTTCCGTCAATTTCTTATTGTAGTCCTCTTCATTTGCATAACCAGAAAACGTTCTTTTACCATAAAATAAAGAGAACATTTTATTAGTTTAAAAAAACAAATGAAATAAATATATAACTGTATAATATGTGTGTTGTACTTTATCCATATATTTATTTATAGTTTGTATTTTTTATCTCAAAAATTGCATCAGAGCCTGACTACATAACATATATACTTACATGGTATACACATGAAGGTCTCTCTCAACAATGCGGACTCTGTCATCAGTGGGAAGAGGTGGATCCTCTTGAAATTGTTTAGGAATGTAGAAACCCATTTGAAAGTTATTTTTCCCATCCTCTCCTGCCTCTACTTTGGTACTCACTGGGACAGTCATTGCAATTTTTGTGCTTTTTTCATTTTTTCCTGTAATGTAGCCAAAAAGTGCCCAAAACATTTCACTTCTCTTCTCATTATATTCCTTATCTGCAAGAAGAAGGGATGTTGTAGCCCATTTCTGTGCGGGATAAACTCGTTCTTCCACTCCCTAATTCAAATATCACAGCATATAATATAATAATCATTATTATTGTTTACTGGTAAAAAGTTTTAATTCAGTTCATAATGGAAACTACAATGTAAAAAGTAAAAAATAAATTATTCATTATTCTTTCTCTATTCGTATCAACTTACATTTTCAAAGGTTTTGACAGTTTCGTACGGACTAGTTTCATACCCAGCAATGGCAGATTTGATAAAGTTCATTTTGACAATATAAAAAATAAATGACACTTTTGATACTTGAGGTAATTGATTTTTTCAGATCCAACAATAATTCCACTAATTCTTGTTGACAAAATTCTAAAATTCTTCGACTATTTACAACTTACAACTTGGACACATGCAAGCTTTGAATTTCCCTTAGAATCGCGGTGTCGTCTACCACCGCATGATTTTTCTCCGTTTATGTAACATGAAAAGAGTTATTATTAGCTCAACTATATAATTATGAGTACCATTACATAAAGTTTGAAGGTTATGTAATAATTTATTTCACCTTGAATTTTAGCATTTTGAGTGTACAAAATTGACAGACTATAATGTATCTATATTGAATATAGGATATATGTATGTAATATGTATTATGCCTTACATTATAGATTATAGAGATGACACACATCAATCTCACACATGTTACATAATTTTTGACTGGAAATATTTTCATGTTGAATGTTGAATGACAGTGGACAGTGGATATTTAAAATGTATAATAATTATTATATACATGGTACACTGCAGGGATTATGTATAAAAGTATTACGTATGAGTAATAATTAATAATTAATAGCTATAATTTTGTTAAATTAAGAAAATATTTTAAACATGCATCAACGTCAAAAAATACATATTAATGTTTATTTGCATTCAGTATTCTGTACTCATGAAAAAATAGTATAATACTCATCATGAACAAAAAACAAAACAAAATGTCATTTAAAATTTTACTTTATTTTTATTGTTTTTCTTTTTTATCTCATGGTATTGTTACAGCTAGTAATTTGAGGTGATTTAACAATACAAGTTGAGGTACTAATTGATTTCGGAGCGCAGCCACATGATGACTTTAACATATTTGCAGGTTGACAACAAATCCTTTGATGTAATCTCCCTACAGTTAGACATGATCCAATAGTTTTTCCAAAATAATACCCTACGAGCATTGCCATACCCAGCCAGAACCAACAAGGAAGATGCCAGTACCAGTCACTCAGGCATTCCAAATACATGTCCACCAATCTAGGAGTTTCTCTACTATTTGAAGAATTTGGACGGTTATTATTATCATTATTACTAGGATCATCACCAGTATTTTGTCTTTGTCTTTGTGGAGGAGTATCTTGTCTATTCTCACCATCATCATCATTATCTACGTCATCACCACCAAGGGATCGCCTTGTCGGAATCTTTTCAGGAGGAACTGGATTATCATCCTTGTTATCATTATCGGGGTTCCCCTCCACAGGATTCTTTTCTGGTTCCTTGTCAGTCATCTGTCTTGGTTTAGGTTTTCCAGGTATTGAATCGGTTCTAGTTCTTATTGAAGGTCGTTTTAGTGGCACTGGCACTGATACTGGTGTTGGTATTGGTATGGATGTTTTTACTCTAGTGTTAGTTTCCTCATCCTTCATTGGCGGTTGAACTTGTATCACTTGATTGTCAAAACTCAATATTGATGAGGGTTTTCTAAGTGGTGGTAGGATTATGCTAGGAGTAGGTGTACGGGCGGGACTGAGGGAAACTATTAATTTTTTAAAGGATTGAATTGTCTCTTCAGGTGTCTTTTGAATAGGAATATCTCGAATATTTGAATCAACTGGACTGTTCTTTTTGTTGGGATTTTCTGATACTATTAACTTTTCAGGGTTTAAAATTGTTTCTACGTCTTTTTGCTCCGGTTTTATTTGAAGCCCTGGCCCTTTGCTCTCATCAGTGGTAGGTGGAAAACTCGAATCAGGAACAGGAGGAAAAGATGGAGGCGATACTGCTACTGGTGAATTTATTTGATCAAGTTGTTCTGGTTGAACTTGTATTCCTACTTCCTTTCTGAGAGGTTGAGGATTATCTATATCCTCTTTTCTGAGTGGAGTTTCATTTATTGGAGGAATTGAGGAAAATGTATCTGGAGTTTTTTGTGGTACTGAATTTGTAATCCCCCTGCCAGTTTTTATTGGAATTTTTGTGTTTTTTGAAGGTTTAGCGTCTAGTTTTGGACTTGATATTGAGGGTTTCTTATCAGTTGTTTTGATGTCAATAGGAACAGTTTTTACAACATTTTGTACGTTAGAGGGCATCCTCTGGGGTGTTTTTGGTGGAGGAGAAATTGGTGGGGTTATTCTCACTGGTGAATTCTCAACTTTTATCTCTCCAGTTGGCTCAATTTCTGGAACTGACTGACTGATAATTACTTTTGGTGTTGTTGTTGGAGGAATTTGTGATTTTCGTGTCGTTGCTGGGAAAACTTGTAGTTTTGGTGTTGGTACTGCAGAAATTCCGGATTTTGGTGTCTCTGCTGGAATTATTTGTGGATTTGTTGTTTCTACTTGAGAAATTCGTGATTTTGGTGTTGCTACTGGAGAAGTTTGTGATTTTGGGGATAATGGTGTCTGTGGTGTTGGCGATGATATTTCTGGAGTTACTTCATCATCTCCATCTTCATTTAGATTACTAACTGGAATTATTTCAGACTCGCTCACAGGAACTAGTACTTTAGTACTCCCAGGATAATTAGGTACAGGTGTGAGAATCTCTAGAACTGGTAATGGTTGAGCTTTCACAGGAGTTTTCAGAGGCTTTATGGAAGGACTTTCTTGTTTTTGCTCTGTAATAGTATCAATCCTTTTTTTCTCTGGAATGATATCCGGCTTGAGAAAACTACCAGAAGTTGGGGAAGGTTTTAAATTTCCGACAGGATTTTCCTCTGTATTTCCAGGATTTTTAAAAGTTTTTTTACTCGGATTTGGATTTGGATCTATGATTGACACCAACTTTTTTTCTTGAACCGGCCCTACTACTAATACTACTTCTTCCTCTTCTTTTTCAGGGAGTGAAGATTTCTTCCATTTGCAAGTATCTGGCGTACATGTACACGTGCATTGGACTGGTGGTGGTGTAGATGTAGATTCCACAGTTTTTGTACTTTTTATAGGAATTTCATTCTTTTCTACCGGCTTAGGTTTTGGAATTTCATTGTTTTCCACTGGTTTAAGCTTTGGAGTGTCACTCCTTTCTTCCGGTTTGGGCTTTGGAATTTCCTCTTTCCACGAAGGAGTTGGGTCTAGATTTTGCTCTATCTTTACTGGTTCTCGGTCTGGTTCTGGTTTTGGTTCGTTTCGTGTTTCTCTTTCTATTGGTTTACTAGGATTTGGTATTTGTTGGAATGATTCTGGGATTTTAATTTGCGTCTTAATTTGAGGGATTGTAACTGGTTGGATAGGAATGATGATTGAGCTTTTATTTTTCTTATCTGGAACATTTTCAGTTTGCGGTGTATAAAATGGGTTAGAATTATAAGAGGATATAGGAGGACCTTCGTAATCTCTCAAAGCAAAAAGGAAAGTAAAGAAAATGTCAGTAAATTAAATAGTTTAGGTTTTTACTTATTTTTCATATGTTTTATTTTGTACTATTAATTATTAATTATTATTATTATTATAATATTTAATATTTGATGTTTTATTGTATTTTCATTACCTGGAATTGGATCTTCTCCCGGACTTTTTAGAGACGGTGTCGATGGAGACGAAGAAATATCTCCACTTTCTGGAGTCTTGAAATAGTTTCGATCGTCTTGAGGTAAATATGAATAACTGGGCAGTCTGGTGGGGTCAGTCTCTGTTTCAACCTTGTTTACAATGAAATTACTTGGACTGAATGGGTTGTATGGTTCATATCCACGCGGAGTGTTTGTCACAGGATTAATAATCAACGGTTGGCTGGGTGTGCCTGAGACGGGTGCGGATGGTGAGTCCACTTGAGTCCAATCATCATCATTTTGTTTATCCACAGTCCGTCCTCCATCGTAGATGTAACCAGAGTCTCCATAGTTAAGACATGGATTGCCGGATATAGGAGGATGCGAACAGTTAAATAGTTGGTCTGTATGACTCCTAAAACTTTCTCCTGATGTACATGGGCGACCCGTCGGCATCCGCAGGTGGTTAATAGTAAATCCACATGGATCCGTTACTCTAGGTTGATAATATTGTCTACGTGGAATGAAATTTGAGCAGCGACTTCGATTTGTGAGTCCATATTCACTGTGTGAACTGTCAAGTGTCAAGTAAAGGAAATAGAAGATGCAACATGTAACATGTATAGTTAATAGTGAAACATAAAATAAAAGTACGTTATGATTTATGAAAGCTACTGTACTTGTATATTATTATTATCATTAATAATGTTTATAAAAATACTTACGAATTGTTCCCCATTTTAATGGTACTTTTGAATTTTTCTGTGTGATGTGCAATTTCCAATTATTATTAGTTTTACAGTGCGGTGCGATGCCTTAATCTTAATGTTACATGACAGCAGTCGCTTTACTTTAGAATTTACAGGGATCCACGCAGTTTAATCTTCTCCCAGGTTTCTCCTCATTCCGTATGCTCTCTACATCTTCAATCTTTCACAACTAAAATTTTTAGTCTAAAAATCTTTGGCCAGATGCCAGATCACCATTCACCATAACTTTATGCCTAGAGTTTACACACATGATAAAAAACTCAACCCCCTCAACCCTCAACCCTCAACCCTTTCATTTCTCATTCTCCTCATTTCTGATAACTGATAATTTTTATGCAAAAATATTTTATAGAAAGAAAAGGTATAAAAAATGAAAAGTGTGATGAAGAAACACACTGCGTGTCACGCTTCACATTGCACTTCTTTATAATATATAGCAGATTCTGCATAATTTTATGTTCTAACTCCTAGGCAACGGAATTACTGCTACAGGAAGAACATCCTGTGATCTTGCATGGGGAATGATGAAGATAGAAGATAGATCAAAGAGGTAAAAAGAAAAAACTTCTTGTTGTACCTCTTACCTCTATTTTGAGATGGATAAAAGAACATAAATGACTTGTGTGAAGACATGTAGGTACGTGTGTTGATTAAATGTGTCTTAATAAAAAGAGAAAGAGGAATTTGAAAAAAGGTGGCAGGTCTATATTATTTTAAAGTATGTATATCCGCCCGTCTTCCGTATCACTAACATAGATTGTACGTGGCATGAGAATGTGCTTGTTTGTAAGTGTTTTGTATTTACACATTTTGACAAAAGGACTAAAGTGTTTTTAAACTAATGTACTGTATTGGCAAGTTGTAATCGATTTCTTTTCACTTGTGGATACTTCCTACTGCGGTAATTCAGGATTAACAGAGTCACGCTACACACTCACATTCACATTCACAGCCAATACATATAGATAATAGACGCATGTAACAAATGGAGCAAACTGAAAAGGGGTAGGTCCATCATCTATGATATACTTGTAAATAAGTGAATACGTTATCATACATTGTACATTGTACACATACAAAGAATACGAAGGTCCCACACATAACACATAACACACAGAAGAGAATGTAGAATGTAGAATGTAGAATGTAGAGTACAGAATGGGGAACACAATGCAGATGTAAACGGTATCTACTGCGTCATGTGTAAACAAGCAGGAGTCAATGTGCGCACGGTGGAGGATGGAAGGTTTAGAATCAGAGTAGTCGGATTTGAAAGAGAATGGTCCGTTACCCGGAGAGGACTGACGCTAAAACCTGGTGCTCCTCCCGGTCCCGCAAACTCTTTCTTCTCCTCTTTATCTCACTTGAAAAGGCATGTGAAACTGGAACAACTTTACAAATACTGAATACATAATGGATATAGACTAACATTACTCACATGTACACATTGTACATTTTACCATATACCATAATATGCATTCACTACTCGTGGATTTCTACACATGTATGCTTTTAACTCTGACTAGAATAGAATGGATGGGGATTGGAAATTGGAAATTCTTCATGTATAAAATCTCAACTACAACTACATCAACAGCAATAAAACATCCTCACTCCACTTTCTACTTTCACCAGTCGTCAAAACCTTGTCCACAGGAAAAGACCAGAGATAGAAACTACACACTATACACAGTAGAGACCGGAGAAACCGGACTGGAAACTGGAAGAGTAAATAAGTCGACTTTAACTAGAAACAGAATCAGAATCAGAAAAGGAATCATATCCTGTATCAAATTACCCCACACAACATTTCCCGTCTTTGTCTTCAACATTCAACAACTATTGTTCCACATGATATTATGTCGTGTACTGTCTACTGTCTATAATTTACTATACAATAATTATTAGTAATAATAATTCCGGTTTTAACAAAATTAACAGTTCTGTGTATAAACTAAAAATCTAAAAAAATAAAATAATCAAAAGTTACTAACGAAATTAACTTTTACTGCCTGTTGTAAGTTGTAAATTGTAACATACATATTTCACCATCTTTCTTACTGTTTGAGCCGGTGGCCGGTGGAAATGTGGGATACAAAAGTACAAAGTACTAAATACATGGGATAGTGAGTAGTGAATAGTGAATAGTTGGTGAAAAGAGGAAGGATTTATATAATTTACAAGTCACCGTAGTCACCGTACTGTGAGACAAAAGTTGTGGATAAATATAAAATAATTCCACATTCATCCATCCACTAATTAATTAGACTAATGGGCTATGATTAAGCCTCTTACAAATTGAATAAACATGAAAGTGAATTAGATAAGACAAGACAAGAGGTGATGTTCAAATACTCCGACATCCGACATGGAATTTAATAAATACATTCTACATTCTACATTCTATGTTCTATGTTCTAGTTAAAATTACAAGCAAGAGGATGACAGTACTTTGTTTTTTCATCGCTGTTGTCAACTATAACATCTAATCGGATTAAATCTTGTGTGTATACATAATAATAATACACCATCACATTATAGAATTATCAGTCCTCTCTCCTTTCTCTCGTATCTCGTACACATAAATAAATACTTTCTCTGCCGTCTACAGTCTACAAACTTTAGAATTTTCCACAACTACTCCTGTCTTTATTTCAAAAATTCTCATTCATTTCGGTACACCTCTGTTATCTGTTTCACGGTTCACGCTGTCAATTTTTTGGAGGCTTAGAATAAAATAAAGATAAACAACAAGAGTCAGGAAGCACAAAGACACAAGTTTATCCAATACAAACATCCAATACAAACGTTACTAACTACAAGCTGCTAACTGCTAAAAACAAAAACAAAACTCAACAAGTTGACAATTGACACATGACACTATTATTGTTATATTCTGTCAAACTCCACCCGAACAATTAAAGAGCAAGAGACAAAGAAAGTCTCTAGAAAGTTGTGAATAAATAATTTTTTTGATAGTATACAGTTTACAGATAATTCCTGTGGCTTCAATCCTACGATTAGTAGAACCCACAATTATTTTTCTACACCTGTAATAAGTGTAAGTGTACTGGGGTACATTTGAAATTTGAATCTTTCTCTTTTTTTACACTTTGAAGAAAGGAAGATCGAAATTGCAGAATGGAGAGTTTAGGAGTTAAGAAAAAAAAGTTTAAAATGTGTGATACAAAGAGTTCCAGTTTGACGGATCTCAATGCTTTGGAAAATTCAAAAATTGAATCCACTTCAGCTCATGGACATGTCAAATCTCGTCATATTCAAAATTCTAATGAAACTCTTTCTCCAAAACAAAATCAGGTAAATTGAAATGTTCTACTATTTTTTTTATAATTTACCATAATTGATAATATTATGTTCTTTGTACAACATAAGATACAAAATACGAAATGGAAAAATTAACAAAAAAAAATGTATTTTACTAACAAAGGTAGGGAACGTAATGTTATTCGGAGTACCGATCGTTTCTCTGGTCATGGATGGAAAAGAGCGACTTTGTCTAGCTCAAATCTCGAGTACTCTTCTCAAGGTACTTTTACATTTTATTTTATTTATTTACGAAATTAAAAAAAAACAAGAAAAAATAGGACTTGATGTTTGCTATTCTACTAAAAACGAAAAGAAAAGTTGCTTAACCTATTCCGCCCTGAATTAAAGGAGCGTAGCTAGAGCTTAGTTATTAAAATTGTTATAACTAAACCGACCCTCCTTAACCCAAATCTGAAACGGTTGCCATGGTA
>JABASP010003187.1:0-15296 GCA_019776565.1 Sminthurinus signatus | reverse complement strand
GAGAATGTGAGTGTGAATCGCTATGTGCGGGGATTCAAATGAAGCGTTTGAATTTTCCACACTTTTTCAAGGGAATCATGCGTACAGAAAAATTGAAATCGCGATTTTTGACAGGGCTTATTCATAACTCATCCTCTCTATTTATTTGTCATTAGACATGAGACACTACACACTAGACACACGCATCACATTCATGCATCAGACCGATTGTGCTCAAATCTTTTCATAGGTTTCTTTTCTCTATTTTTTTCTTTGCTATTCTTGTTTCTTGTTCTATTACAAAATGATTATAAAATTATGATACTTTCACATTCACCTCATTAGCTCATCACTCAGCATAATATATATATCTATATTTATTATTTGTGTATAAAAATATGTGCAATGTGCAAAAACTGACAGCAGAGCTTAAATTCCGTTTGAATTTCATTGAAGCGTAATATTATGAGATAAAAGATATGATGACATGTGGACGTGTATGTGTATTGTGTATTGGTATGTGGACGTGTATGTGTATTGTGTATTGGTATGTGGGTGAGATGAGACTGAGGACTAATTGAAAGGGTATTTGATATTTGATATTGGTGCAGATTGCAAAAATACAAATCTGTTTTATGCAAATATTGAATATTGGACTGTTGCAATTATTGATGAAAAAGAAATTAATTGTAATTTCATCATAGCTTTATGTTTGGAGTTTGGAGTGAGTGAGCAATTAAGAGCTTTTTTTTATCATCGTGCGTCCATTTGCTCACCCACGACATAGAACATAGAGAGGACGAGCTCTGACCGTGATATATGTTATATGTATTATGGGAGTAAATTACCAAATTGGATTGATTTTTATATTGTTATTGTTATTTTATGTACACAGGTGATGAAATCTTGTCAATAAACGGTCAGCCGATGGCAGAGGCAAAGCATGCGGAGGCTCTAAACATTTTCAAGAGTATCAAGACGGGTCAAATCGTCCTACATGTGGCGAGACGTGAAGTACGACCAAAATCAGGCATGTCCTCAAAAATGCATCCCAAACTCAATTCAAAATCCATCTCCTGTGAACATTTACACAAACCATCTTCAATCAAATAAGTTTAATCATTTTTGATTTATAGTGTTACGTAAGACATGTAATTCATAATGTAAAGACAAAGAGTCCATAATCCATAAATTATGTTGTATTTTTATTTACTTTTTAATTTTTTAACTATATATAGTTTTTTAAATATTGAATATTGACATTATAAAACACTAAAAAATTAGGCAATGTCGTAAATCTCTGTTTTTATTGTTTTTTTTGCATGTATATATATATTTGTATTTGTATTATGACAATCTATTAGCTATACATGTTCAGTTTAGTTCGTAGTTTTAATTTTTACTAGAAACTAGAAAGAAAGAAAAAAGGGCTTAAATACTGTCAAATCAGTTGAATATTGAATGTTTTTTTTAGTATTTTGTAAATATATTAAGCGTTAAGTAGTCATAAGTTTCCATTTGTATTTGTATTGTAAATATTTACCATTGTACATATATTTTTATGCCTAGATGCCCCAGTATCCAGTACACACAATGTATTTACTCACATTTTTTTAAATAAGCATTTAAAGTTTTGACCTTGTACACTGTACATAAATGTATTATTATTATTATTACTATATATATACCTTACGCTTTCACTGTCACCATATCACGTAAAAAAATACACGCAGTTAAATATTAAATATTAAGTATATTGTATTATTTTACCTAGTTTTACTTTATTTAACTTTATTTTAAATGTCAATAATAATTTTAGTCATTTGACTATAAAAAAGGATACCTGAAATAATAATATATTATCATTATTATATTGTTGTTAGTTGTTAGAACATAATTATTATTAATTATTATTACATTGCACTTAATGATTAAAGTAAATATGAGACACACACAGTACATTTAGCACATACATTATAGATTATAGCATTGATTCACAAAAATAACTAGTATAGAACTACATGTATAATTTTTAGTGGTTTGACTTTGAACTGTAACTTTTGAAAAATGAAAAATCACATTGCATGTTTCATTTTGAATGTTGTATGATATGTAGCTAGAATTTATATTATTTCATCTTTACCCTGTGAATATCTGTTTTTTATTTAAGCTTGCCTGCTCAGTACATTATTTATCTAAGCAGAAACAAGTATAAAATGTGAAACTATCAATGACCAAGAAAGTTTGTAATTATGTGTATGTAATTTTGACTTAAATATATTGTGCGGATGTTACATATTTATCCTGTAGAATATAAAATATAAAATAGCGTCACCAAAAAAAATGCATGCATGACTGTATTTGTATTTTGTATTAATTGTATATGAATATTTAATTAAGATGAATGTGAAAACTTCTAATCAACATTACAGATTTAGTCTCTTGCATAATAATAATATAATATGTATTAATAATTATGATTATGATGATACAGGAAAAAGTAAGATAAGAAAGTATTACAAATTGTACTCACAAAGAGGATAGAAATTATTAAAAGTAATAATAAATACACACACATACAACTATATCCAAATTACTGATATTGTTTAATGATGTACACGCTACACGCTGTATTTTTTTTATTTTTTCATGGTATAGTTTTTTGCAAATTTTTATTTCATGATCAAATTTTTCATAACGAGCATTTAACTTTACAGTTGTGTATGAATGATTGAATTACAAATTTTCAATTTCATCTTCAAGTTGTTTTGGTCCGACGATGCCTGCCAATTCCGGAGTTTTGCCTCCTTCTGGTTGGTGAACTTTGACATGCCATATTTTCCCGAGCAAGTTTCCACGAATTTTGATAATGTAATTCGTCCCATCTGTTTTGTAGGAAAGCACATCAAAAATGTTACTGGGTGCAGGCTCACAACTAGGACTGTCCGGATTGATTCCAAGGAAGGCACAACGTTTTGCCACTACGTCTTTCCTCACTTTATTGACCAAGCTTCGGGCCTCATCATCTCCGGGTTTTGAAGCTGAAAGTCCTCCAGCTCCCTATAAATGAGACATGAGACAAAGCCAAGTTAATAATTATTGAAAAGAAATCAAGTGAAACATTCCACTATATAACCTTATGTTTGTGGGTATTTTGTATTTTCTATCCATGAAATAATAAAATTTTTCGACTATAGTATTTTTTTACTGGAGCAGCTGAACTTTGATGGACGATGTAGAAAAGTCCAACACATAAAATCCATAGTAGTTTCATTTTTTTTAAAAAAAAAAAGACACAAAAGTATCTGTACTGGTTTGGATTTTAGATATTGGAGGAGAACTGGAACGTTAGGAAGCAGGAGCAAAATTGGTCAGCTCTAAGTCGTGCATCACACAATATATCAGTACAAAAGGAGACAATAAATTTCTAACAATTAACAATGAACAATAAACGAATCTCAAACTGTCGTTTTATGGCACTCTTCCTGTTCCACACACTTTTGGTCCAGCCCACAGGTCGCACCACCATTTATGTATTTCGGAAGCTACCGTATTTTTCTAAATGTTTTCCCTGGGGAATTATTTGAAACATTTCTCGGGTACTTGAGGCTGGGGAGTAAATAGAAGCATTTTTTGTACTTATGCACTGGATAAAGAGTGCGACGTATGTACAATGTACACACATAAAAAGTAAAGGGGGTTTCGTCTCAATCCGCCCCACACTCGAATAAGTACCCATGGGGAATTATTTGAAACATTTTGGGTGTACTGGGGAGTTAATTGAAGTTGGGGAAAATTTTGGAAAAATACGGTACGCTACTTTTGACGCAAGTAGTATTGTGGCGAAGAAGGCATATTATTTAAATTTGCACCATCGGCAGCTGAAAGGATGACAACGGGCTGACAATAGCCTACTGTAAAATAAATGTGCATTGTTGAATGTTCTCGATGACCCTCATAAGTCACAGTACTTCTTTCTATGCCGTTTCCGCCAAGTTAAATTTGTATTAATCTATTCAAAATTCAAAACTATTTACGCGTAGCAACATGTGTTAATTAATTAGGTTAAATAATTGTAATAATTATGAAGGCATACCCAGCACTTTCAAGGGAATTATAATTTTGTGAATTTTCATGAAAATTGAAAACCATTGATTTGAAAACCATTCATGAAATTGATTTTTTGTTCATGAATGTTTTGTACTTTAAATTTTAAATGTGTAGAGTTAATTTTAATTTCTATGCATCTTTGCATAAACAAAACATAAGTAAAGCCAACTCTTGCGAACAAAGATTAGCATATGGCGTTTCAAAGCCTACAAACTTTTTTACGACACCCGACTGCCCGTGTAATTGAGCAGTTTCAATGTTATTACACGCTAATGTGAATATGAAATGAGTTTTAATTTGCGGGAATCCGTAAGACAGAGTAATAAATCGAGAAATCCGGAACGGAACTGGAAAAGGATTAACTTTACGAAGATTTCCGACTGGTGTCTCTTCCTATGCCAATTTTGCAATTTTCCTTACCCAAAAACATGTATACATAAATTGCGGAAGAACAAGAAACAAGAACAACTGACACAATACACCGTACTTGTAAAAATAACCGTGACTAACATCATGTAAGTAAAAGAATAGATTTTGAGTAAAATTCTCAACATTTGAAACTTTAACTCCAAGGTGCTAAATGTAACAACCTGCAAAATGTTTAAGCCCTGAGCAGTTAAGATTTTAACATTTTTATCAGAATTCATAATAATGAATAATGAATGCGAGGGGAAGGTCATCATCGTCATCACTCTTTTTTATCAATGCAGAATGCACCATTTGCCATTTCACATCTTACTACTTAAATAGCTCTGGGCAGATAATAGATAATAGATATAAAAATTCATAATGCATTTACTTTTAGCACACACGGCACACCACAAACACAAACTACAGTGCACAGTACACACTCCTCCATCGGCGTTGTTCAGTATTCAGTACATATGATATAATATGATGTTTAGTGTATGCTTAATGGCAGAGACTCAGACGGAATACGGAATATTATATAAGAGAGCGAATCATAAAAATATATAACGTAATATAAAGTTACAGTTTACTGCCACACAGAATCTTCATATTAAAACTGCTAAAAATCTCTTGTATAATTTTAGTTTCATGTGTTTATTAACCATTTTATAATAGCTAAAAAGTTCTCTATTGAGACTTGAGACTCGAGACTCTTCTGACAAAGCAAAGGTGAGCTCTGACCTCCTTCTCATTTTACGATTTACAATTTACAATTCATTTTCATAACTAGAGTCTCTTGTTCATCAAAGTCTCTTTTTACTCTTTAGACTTTAGGCTACGTGTGTCATGTCTCATGTCATTTAAAAACAATTTGCCGTTGGACAAGTCACAAATGTTGAGTTTGATTAATTAAGTATTAAACATCATTTGTAGTCTACAGTCTAGAGCACCAAAGCTCAAAACTCAAGAAAAATATTTTTTATTACCATCATTAACTTTGCACCTCAAACCTCAAACCTTAAAGCTGACATTCGAGATATTAATTTTTTAGGTACACTGAAATGTAAGTACATTATGACTTGACTTGTCACACATTTAATTAAATGTGTTATGTAAAAAAAATACTGAAAAAAGTTGTGGTACAGTAATTGTGTTGTTTTTCTTCTTGCAGACTTACAAAAACAACAAAAAAAAATTAGCATTTGTCTCTTTTGTTTCTCATTTTGCCTCGGTTTTTTCCTCAGTGTGTTATTTTTAATGGGTTCTGGATCCTTTTCTTTTACGGTTTTTTATATTCAGTATTCATGTCATATACATCGTCTTTATCTTTGTACGCATTTGGATATTAAGTTTATCGTCAATTGGTCTTGGTAGCCGCTCCTAGATACTAGACACACCATTGAATTTATTCTTGACTTTCTCAATTGCCGACGGCTCGTCACTCTCAACTCTCAACATAACATCATGTCGAACGTTGAACGTGCGGTAACATTAACATTAACATTGAAAAGATGATGGTGTCATAACCTATGATTAAGATTATTATTATTATACTGTATGCTGTATTTTCGCATCTTGTATCTTTAATTATTGTCATCATCTGATGATCATCAACATGATTCCATCACAGATCACAGTTTTGTTTTTATAACTCGAAATTCAAAGTCGGAACTCTGTGTTCTGTCATCTGTGGAATTCTCAATGAAATGCTACAGATAATAGATAAATGTTCATTGAGCGTTGAACATATAAAAGTTAAAACCGTCTTTTCCATTTGTTCTTGTAAATTGCGTGATAATTTTTTGAATCTGTTTCAAATCTCAAATCTCTCAAGTCTCCACCATATTAATAACTGTAGTATAATTTATAATTCGTAATTCACGTCAAGTTTTCCACTTCATGCAGATTTTATTGCTCATGTTCCGCATCAACTAGCCACAAAGTGAGATAGCTCATACATTAAACATTATATAATCCATAGTATACTGTAGCAGTGTATTTTAACAACTTTCATCATCATTCAAATCTCAAAAGTATTCAAGATTCATACAGTTTTAAATTTAAAACGATTTAAGATTTAAGATACTACAAATACTTGTGCACAAATCTATGAATCCAGTCGAACTTGAAATCATCGATAGATATTCTCTCTGTATTTTCCATTCTCAACAATCTTTTATCCTTTACTTCTACATTATACATTATACTTGTAATCTAATATTGTACTCTTGTTTTTTGCATTTCATATCGTATATCGCCTTTCCCTTGATCTTGAATCTTGACAAGAGGCGATGAAATATATTAAGTAATATTTTTTATGTGAAAAGTAATAACAAAAGAGCACAATTCTTAAATGGGGAATAAAAACCTCCTCAAGTTATAAATAATGATGTGCTGTTAATAGTAGTAGAGGAAAAGTGTTGAATAGCTCAATATAATATACAGTATATAGTGTATAGTGTTAAGTGTTATTTAACACTGTTAATTGTTAGTGGAAAATTAAAATGGTAGTGCTGTATACAGTGTATAAGTTTTTATTATTGTACTTACTCACGTTTTTACATGCTTATATGCTCTTTTTGCATTATATAATAATTTGCACTATGATGAATAAAGTACATAGTACATACTGCATAATAATAATAATAATAGTAATATGTAACATGTGCTAATGAAAAACTGACTCATATAATATGAAAAGCCTTTTTCCATTATATTTTATATTGTTGTTATTATTGTTATTATTATTCAGTACATAATTGGTTCACCAAAATACAAAAGATAAAAAAGAATGAAAGTCCTTGGAAAAGAAATATTGCTCTGAACTCTGAATTGAATCAAATCGACACTTCTACCTTTTGTATCAGTGTATAAATGTATGCAGTAGAACTTTAATACTGAACACCATGAGTCCATGTGTACATAAAACCAGCAGTCAGAATCAGCAGTCAGCAGTGAGTAGATAAATGAACATCATAACATAAGATATAAGATATATATGCGGTTTATGGACAGTGTAATAATGCTTAAAACAACATTCAACATTCAACAAGATTCTTCAAATTGATTCAAATCGTGTCTTGATTCTTGTCCTTTAAAAAAATTTAAAACTAAACCAGCATTCTTTGTTTCTTGTACATTGTACATTGTACACTGTACGTTGAATGTTGAGTGAGCTTATACCTAATACCTACAAAAGATTGTAAATAAATATAGTAATGATTACTTGTACCTTTTTGACATAATATGACTCATATACTTTGTACATTGTACATATGCATACCAGATCCACATAATATAAATAAATGTGAGTACTTTATCCATTTGAACTAATCATACAGTGTACAATGTACAATGTTTCAGATCTAATGCACGCAGATGAAAAGAGTGTATTAAGAAAGTAAAAGGGATTTGCTGTTGGCTGTTGTGTTTGACTACCGATTTAATATCATACAAAAGAATGTGGTTCCTGTATATATAATGTTTGTATGTATGAACCTTTTCAAAATTGCTCTGCACATCTATAATCTATATCTATTTCTAGTTTATATTCAATATTCATGTGTAGAATGTAGAATGTGCAAGATGATGGATTTTTACCTTCATTTCCTTCCCTTGCTCTTGTATCTTTGTACTACACTACTATTTTTTCCATGTCCATTGTCCATGTCCATGTTTCACTCCACCCTAGACAACGACGAAGGTATGTATAATGTATACCCATTGCTATAAAGACGAAAGACGATGACAATAAAAGGAATGCCAGTTTCAATTCAATTTTACAGCCATTAACTTTACACATAAACCTGCTGAGTCGGAGGACATGTAAGATGAAAGATTTTTTTATAGCATCATAGAATATAGAATAAAAACGTAACAACCGAAATGTCATAAATTATTAATTGTGAATTGTCTATTGACTATTGACTAAAGCCGAAACACGAATACGAACGCGAGCACAACAGCAACAATAAGCAACAAGCAATAGAGCCTCAATTCAAAATTCATTGTTACGGTTTCACGTCTCGAATCTTGAGCTCGAGTTATTTGATTGGGAATTATTGTGGTAGGTGTACATTTTCCATATGTGAATTGTAAATGTCAAAATGAACCATATAATTATGCTTGTTTTTACATCGTTCCTTGTTTTTAATTTGAACCTGATGTACAAAATATAATGTGTGTATGTCTATTTTTATTACATTTATATTACAGTGAATACAGAATACATGAGATTTAAATGGACTGTGGACTGTGCTGATGAGCATACAATACACAATACACAAGGCTTAAATGACAAATTTGGAGTCCTGACTTTTGAACATGTTGCTTTTGTTTTGTTGGCTAATCCAATAAGATTAGATTGGATTACTCGTCTTCATTCTTCATTCGTTTCCCTCATCACCAGATCATTCTCAATTCAATTTCGTTTCTCTTTTTGAATTTTTCAAGGTGAAGTGTAAAACGTTTTTCCGCCTTCAATTTTTTCTTGGTCGTTTGTAGTTTCCTTTGCCTCTGATTCTGATTCTAAAGATGAATCTGAATCTAAAGCTGAATCTGCCTCTGATGGTAAATTGTAGATTGTACAGGGGATCATTAGTCAGATTCAAATTCAGATTTCGTAGGCATGAGACATGATTAAATTCTTACATATTTTAAAATTCAAAGGTGTAGGTAGTTCTAATATTATTCAATTTCCTTCTGTGTCTAAGGTAAAGGAATATGCATGTAAAATCCAGCTGTACAAAAATTTGAACACGGTTAATAGATTTTATTCATGTACATTGTACATTGCAACTAAAATCATGAGCGTCATCGTCATCCTCAGATTTCAATGCAGATTCTGGATATAAATGAAATATAAGAAGTAAAAGAAGTAAGAGAAGAAGAAGAAAAAGAATCACAAGTCACAATTAGGATTGATGATTGTTGATGAAGGGCAAGCAGCTAATAATTTTGTTATTATAATTCATTAAGTTGTTCTTCTTCCTTCAGCCACATTTACAATTCCCTGTGCACAATTCAAAGCATCGTCATTATCATCAGCCCACAGAATACAGAATAAAGAGTACAAAAGACAAGGTACAGATTACAAATGAACATGAAAAATGAAACTACTCCCTATAATTTTATTCTTGTTGTCTTGTTTCTTCTTTCTTCTTGTTACTTTTAATTTTGGATTTGAATTTAAATCTGAATTTTAATTTGAGGTGAATTCCTAAAGTCCTGAAATCCAGAATTTTAGGTACATTCTCATTTTACATTTTACATTCCAATTGCTTTGAATATTTAATATTTAGCATTTTGTTTGTCTTGTACATCTATTATCTATAGATTCTAGAAAATCATACATTTTTGTTGCTTTAATCAGTTTATAATTATTTCCGCCTGCGGTGTCAAATAGAGACGAAGAAGAATAACAGGATGAAAATACAAGTGACGATGAGATGATCCACCTTAAATTGATTGAATATCATTACACAATATGTATATTACAGTATACGTATACTGTATGTATACTATATAAGCATTCTCTTGTTTGGCATTTGGACTGATGATGAACTTGACAAAGTAAACATGGGACCTGTTTAAAAAGGTTCAGCTGCTTCAATTTCCATCACTTGTTTCTTGTTTGGTTCATAGTTGATAGTTGACAAGGTGAGTCATATTGAAATGGAAATGGAAAATAATAGCTTCCATCTCCCAATTGAACTACATTACTTTCCTTGTCACAACCTACGCAGAAAAACAAAAACGTATGGACATTTTACATTGTACAACGCATGTAAGCCGAGCAAGCATTTTAAAAGCAAGGTGTATTTACATACGAATTTGAGGCGTCGAATCATCAAATCGAATGAAATCGAACGGGATGCAAATGCAAATGTTACATACTTCTTTATGTATTCATGTGTTTATGTAACTCTTTTCCTTTCATCATCCACCATGTTTTTACATTCTGTATTGTAAGTAAACAAAACTATTTTTCATCTTCTTTCAATATTATAAATTAAAAATAACTCAATTTCTTTTGTTGTTTTAATAAACTTGTAAGAAAATAGAAACATTTCTATTTCACACCCATAAATTTGATAAGCCTGACTCAATTTGAAAAAAAACATATAATTTAAAAGTGAAAAATTATCCGTAATATTTTTCTCAACTTTGATGTTTTTCTTTATTTTTATAGTGCGTCGCAGGCCAAAGCACACACTTAATTTTGATTCCTGCATCAAAAATAGCGATCTAGTCATCCGTCCATCTACGACCAAGAATCCAGAATCCAGAAGAAGTCCAAACCCAAACCCAGCTCAAGTTTGATATGTAGTTTGCTACCCTCAAGTCATTTGACACGGCAAAACACTGTCATGCCATAACCATTAACCATTAACTTTCCAGTCACTCCAGGCTCCAGGCACATGTGTGTATAATATGCAATATGTACTAGTCTAAAGCCACACCACAGTAAACACAATCCACAACTGTTGTAGCCCGTTTTCCTCTCATAATTTGTAAAAAGAATTCCTTGCTCAATTTCAATGCATACCATGTAAAATCTACAATGTACATCTCTTTTTATCAACCTACCTGCGTGTGTAAAGTGTACAGTATAAAAGTAAATTTTCCCCATGTGTTTGTCGTATGTCATATTATATACATTTAGGTTTTAAATGTTGAGCAGGTTGTCATCTGTTTCCATACTGAATACAGCACTGAATACAGTACTGAAAGCTCTATGCCCGTGCTTTATCTAGTTTCTAGTTTGTGTACTTTACACACCGAGGAAAAATGAATAAACTAGATACTTAGATACACTTTTATAATTATCTTTGTCCAGGTTCATCTATGCACAAAACGTGTAATGTGTGTAATTTCATATGTATCTTTAGTATGAATTATAAGAGCAATAAAATTATGTGAAAACCAAGCCGAGTTTGGTTTGGCTCATCCAGTTTTCATTTTCCATTTTCCAGTACATCCAGTGCAGACTTATTGTAATGTTGTATATTGGATGTTTATTTTATACCATACGTCGTGTATCGCATCCATGCGGTTTCCACTTTCCACTTTCTACCCTCTGAAAAACCAAATGAAATAAAATAAATAAAAGTCTGACATGACAATGCATGGTAAAACCCCATAATCCAATATTCATATCCTACATCGTACATCATCTCAAGCTAAATTTAGTTACTTACGACTTAAAACCGAGCTGATGATAAACCAGTGTGTGCATAATACATGTACATAGTATATTATGGTAAATATCCGAGATCCGAGATAGGACCAAAAGTACAATGTATTACGTATTGAGAATTGAGACACGCAGATGGATATTTTCATTTTCTAAGAGAATCAAGTATATAATTTAGAACTACAAGTAGAAGTAAAAGTGCATGGTAGTTTGTCATATTCCACATTTCAATCCAAGTGTAGGAGTTTAGAGTTTAGAGTTGTGGAGAGATACCTACGTGATGCATTTCTCATTGTGTATTGTACATTGAACATGTAAGTTGTAAGTTGTGAGGGGTGCGATTTATGCGTGTGCTGTCTATTCAAGTGTTATGTTCTGTACTGTACTGTGTTGTGTGACTGCGAGGAGTATTTCAATGTGGAGCTCTAAAGTATAGTTTAAACTGTATCTCTATCTGTAGCTGCATGTTGTAGGCAGTAGGTAGAACCTCAACATTACTCACAACTCACAAGTCAGTATTGAATTCGCTTCATGTGTCTGCATGTTTAGTTCTGTCTCATTTTCCTTCCCATTCCCATATGAATTCCATTCATTCAGCTCACACAACACAAAATACAACCATTCATTTTACTTTTCCATCTGCGACAGCAATATTTTGCTTAATTTGATTCAACATTCAACTCGAGACTCAAGTGCCTGGCATTGTTTCCAATTCCGAGTTTCGAAGTATTGACAATTGACAAGTGCATAGTGCATACAGTTGCACTTGTGCCTTGTTTTGTTTTGTGTTTTGTTCGGTGCATTTTACTTGTACTTGTATATTGTGTATATGTTCATTTTAATTCGGTGCATTGCATCTTTCATCCCTCTCACGGTGAACATGGATTGAACTTGTGTTTTCTGTTTTCTCCGGTGACAATTCATTTATTGTAAATGTTTCAGTGATTGTGTTCTTTGTTCCGTGTGGGGTGTATTAACCCGAATTTTGTGCATGGCTTGTGAATGGTGGATTGTGTAATGTGCAATGTGCATCATATTATCTGGAATCTGGATTCTGTAATAGTTACACTTATGAAGAACCCTGGAGGAGACTCGGCAATTGACATCTATATCAGCGAAGACGCAGGTGCACTTGATTTTCATTGTCATTTTCTTATATTATTATTAAAAGACACTTCAAGTTAATTTCTTTCCCTTTCAACTTGAAAGAGGACCCGAATTGAATCTTTCCCCTTCCTGTTTATTTGTGTTTAATCTTGCATTTGGATTTGAATTCGGGATTTATTGGCAAAGGAGAAGGAGAATAAATAAATGAAGAGGGAATTATCTCAGCTTATCTTCTACTCTCTACTACACTCTCTTTTGTTCTCTTGTTGCAATCCAATTTAATTAAATTTAATTCAATCAATAGCCCAATAAATTTTCTATAAGTTGAACCGTCAGAATTGAAATTCGGAAAGAGGAATAAGAAACTGCAATACTACAGTAAATATTAATCGCACATGTGCATGTTATCTTTAATGTGCTGTTAAGTAAATTTATAAAGCAGTCGTCTTCAATATAGATATTTAATTACACAATGAAGATGAAAAATAGTAAAATGAAAAACGATTCACATATTTATATGTGGATGAAAAATTCGTGCCTTTTAAAGATTTAAAAGAAAGTTCGGTTCTTCAGTTGTACATTTTACACTTGATACTTTTATGACGGATCGAAAATCCTGTGGTAATTGCTGTAAAAGTTGAAGTGGATTCTATACATAAGATATGCTCATAAAAATGATAAACTTGATTATTCATTTTATTCATGTTATTCATGTATTTTTGCAATCACTTGTTGAAAAAAGTGGATGATTGGCTCATGAGTTACGAGCTCAAGTTTTGTAAAAAGTGGAAGTTCAAGTGGGTTTACAATTTACAATTTATGGGAAAAAATTTAAACGCCTTTCATCAAAAAAAAGACGGCTACTTTTTGTACCTGTATCTAGTATTTGGTATCTACATAGTGTTAAAATGTAGTAGTTATAAGTTATATAGTTGAATAAAAGATGATTAGGAGGAAACTAATAGCTTAATTTAAATATACTATCCAACTTTTGATCCTACTTGAAAAAAGAGTTGAGAAACTTGATATTTGATGCTTGATATTTTACTGACAGGAGGATTTCATTGATGATGAAGAGGTTTGTATCTTTTACAGAAAGATGGAAAATGGAAATAATTTTACATGTACAAGTGGGGAAATACATGGAAAAAACATCACTCTGTACTAAATACTCAACACTCAATACTTGAATTCGAATATTCTGTATTATTGCACAAGAAAATTGAGGAGTCGTGCAAAGTAGAGTGATTATTGAAGACTTAATTGTCATTTTCTCCCACTAAAAAACATGCCATTTACTTTTATGACTCCTTTACTCCTTTTGTACTTTTTATTTTGTACTATGGAATATCGGAGCATAGTATTTATCTTTTTGTGAATTTTTGAACTTTATAGATTGCAACTGCGCAAAATCTTCTGTGTACAAATGGAATACGGTAGATATTTGTAGGTGTGAATTGGGCATTGGGAATTGTAAATTTTCGATGACTGCATTCATATTTTGTATTCATCTTCCGATAGATAATTAAGACATTCACATTCACAAGAATTTGGAGAGGGAGGGAAATCGTGAGGAGAAGAGGAAATAAAAGAAATCTGTGGAAAATGAAATCTGAAGGTTTTATAAGTTTTAAGCAGTAAGCATAAAGCATAACAATAGAAATAATTATTATTAGGATTGCAGCTCTGTACTTATGGATTTGTATGATTTGTATAAGGTTTGAGGAGGTAAAGTTTTTTTCCGTGAATCATGAATGAATTGTAAATTGTAATATCACTCTTTTATTGTTCTCCCATGCCCAATTTTTTCACCGCCTATACCCAGAAATAGTCAAAACAAATGAAAAATAACAAATAAATAAATAAATGGATTGTACAAAGCACAAACTACGAAATACGAAGTACGAACAACGAACAACGAACAAAAGTGTCGTATGTAAAATTGAAAAAAAGCTTCCCAATAATTTTCCCTTTCATCTTTTCTTTGTCTTGTTTCGTGCTTATTGCGTATGTATACTCATATCTACAATAATAATATGCAATACACAACATTCAAAAATAAAATCCTTTCTTGCTGTAAGTTGCAATATTTTTCTAGAAAATTGTGTATTGAATCGTCAAGTTCCGCCTCAACTCGACATAATTTGAAAATGACCATGTTTAACCATCTCTAATTCCCTATTTTATGCTACTTTTATCTCTTAATTTAGCTCCAAATGGGTTTCTTAATGCAAAATGTATAATCAGTAATCCAAAATCCAAATCCAAATCCGTGTATATTGTGTACCCTAAATAAACCACAATCCAATTTTACACAATTTTTCCTCATTTCTTTTTCTCCCTGTCTCCTGTCTATCTGTCATTCATATGAATTATGAATCCTTATCAAAAACATCACCATTTTCATCACCATTCCTTTCCATTTTTATGAAAGGATTAAAAGAAGGAAGAAAGTTTGCCAATTTTTTTTAGCATGTTTATACAACTTAAAAAA
>JABASP010003186.1:0-15296 GCA_019776565.1 Sminthurinus signatus | reverse complement strand
TTTGCAGTCTTTAGTGTGTAGTTGTAGTGCGAATTTTTCTATAACATACTAGAATACTAGATACTAGTAGTGTGCTATGTGCTACTTTTTTTTAAATGCTTTAAACTGTGTAATTAAAATATTTTAAAACCACAGCCGTTCTAGAGTTCGGCCAGTTAAAAATGAATCTTATTTACTGAAAAGTGTGTTTCAGAATTCATTATGGATAAAGAAAAGTGTTCAAGTGTTTTATCATTCACTCTTCAATCCCGATCAAAAAACAGAGAAAGGACATTACTTTCTGGTTTCGAAGAAATGTGCAGAATAATTTGATAACTATTGATAATTGAAAATTGAAAACCCACATTCATTTACAATAAATGTGTAATTATCTAGATATATTTAAGAAGTTTTTATGAGTAAAAATGGGTTTATAAAATATATTACTTAATAACTAAAATGATTAGTAAAATAAATTGTAGTAAATATAAAATAGACGAGTAAAGTTTGTGTGAACAATAAAAAGAAACTAAATAAAAAACTGCAAAATATATTATGAGCATTACTGAATAAAATAAAAATGAACAACAATTTAAAGCGTCAAGTGTGTGGAAACTGGACAGATTAAAGTCCATCTCCTCTCTCGTGTCATTTAGTTTAGTGTATTTGTTACAGTTAAAATAAAAAGCCCGTCAACATGCAGTTCACGAACGTGTTAAAAGTTTCTATGCAAATAGTACTGTTTCTTCTCATTCCATTATCACAAATCAAGCGGACTTCAATAGCGGCCGAGAAAATACCGATTGGTAAGAAAATTGTTTTTCAGTTTTTATACATTACACAATTATGAAAACATTCATCATTTTTCAGTTCTTTATTACGAGACGGAACCTGTTTCTTTGCAAATTGTAGCAAATCGAAAAATTTTGAATTCTATATCGTCAAACAAAAGTGAAACAGTAAACAGTGTGAATAAAATGTACTTTTATGACAATATTTACTTATTAATAATGTGAAACAATCATAGGGCTCAAAAATGCTGCATTTGTTACAGAATATTCAAGCCAAAATGTATAAAATCTACATTACTAATATTAGTCATTATTATTACTAAATCAATAATAATAATTTAATAAGTATTATCAATTAGGCAGAGCACAGCGAAACAAATGCTGAAAACAAAATTTCTTTTCCCTCATGAATTTAAAAACATCATCATCATCATTCGTCAGTCATTAATGAAGAAGAAGAAGAAGAAAAGACAATAGTAGAGTAAAATAAGGAAAACTATTTGTAAAGATTTGAGGAGTATTTCCTAGAGCCAAGTCATGTTTTATTAGATTAGAGGCGAAGAAAGCAACTTTGAGGGAGAGAGCTCTCTGAGAAAGGGGTAGTGAAGAAAGAGGAGTGAAAAGAGTTGAAAAGACATGAAAAGATATATAGAATATAGTAGACATAATAGGTACATGAGACACATAGTTTACAGTTTACAGATATAGATACAGTCTGGATATACTCTGGATAGAAAGAGGGAATTGTTCTCGAGTTCCACTTTGGACTTGAACGTTGAACGGCAACTATTTTGCCAGTTCGCGTCAAGAGTTGAGAATGGATGTTGGATGTTGGGAATAATTAGATGTTGCTATGTTGTAGATTCTAGATATATGTTGTCTTGTTGTCTTCCTGTTAGTTGTTACGTTGTAGGTATTCTATCTGTTCTCTTGTCTAGAGTCTCTAATTCTTCTCCTTTCTATGAGATATCCAGGTAGATAAGATTTAAACGTACAATGTACATGTATTATGTATATATTTAGATGTATAATAATAATAAGGTACTCTGAATGTGAGTGTGGATAGTGGATAGTGGATATGGATGTGGTGTAGACAGATAGACGAGGAAAAGTAGGTAGTAAGTAGTAAGTATAGTAAGAGACAGACAACAGACAAGATAACATGCAAGTTTCATGGAGCAGGAAGGCGAATCTGAAGGAAACACAGGAACTTTATGTATTATGTACCCTGTACCATTTCACATACACAGGAGATACACACAACACAACACACAATCACAAAGACTCCTAGTGGCTGAACTTGTCCTATCCTACTTATTAAAGTCGTCGTAGCCTTAGTCGTAGTCGTAGTTGTCTTCGTATTCGTCTTTGCATTTTCCTTGGTCTTCTTTTGGTTTCTGGGAGGTAGGATGTAGTAGCAGTCATAGTCATATTCAAAAGGAATGAGGTAGAGGAGAAGAAGGAGGAAAAGCTAGAGGAAATCCAATTTTGCACGAACACTGCTTTCACTTTTGCTTAGTGCTTACTCACACACGGTTGCTTATTATTATGCATTATGAATTATGACCATGCTGGTTCATTCTCTCTTTTCTCTTCCTCTCCATGATGTACACAATATACAATATAAATGCTATAAAAACAAATGCATGTACAATGTACATTGTACAATGTAGAATGTAGAAAATGTGTACAATGCTCCGTCCAGAATACGGAATACAGAATACATTCTGTATGGTGTACAGATCCACACATACCATGAATATGAATATTATGTTTAGTATAGATATTACCGTCTTTAGGTAGTCTGCAGTCTGTACTCTTTTCTTCCTACAATTCTACCCTTGTTTCTTGTTTCTTGTTTCACCAACTTCCTTCAAACTCTCTTTCTCTTTCTCTCGCTCATCTCTCGTGCGTATTTTCATTCCTTTTCAACTTTCAGCACAACACATATACATATCGTATATACACACAGTCATAGTCAACCAACCACCAAGAACCAAGAACCAAGGCAAAAGACAGAAGACACACTTTCACAATTCAAAATTCAACCGACTCTGACTCTTCTGAGTTTCCTCACTCTTTCTCTTTACTCTTTATCCATCTACAATATTTTGGTTTCTCATACCGCATACAGAACTCTTCCCAACTCAACATTCTCAAGTCTACTTTGTTTCATCCTACTCTGTACTCTGTACTATGTGTTTCACACATGTAAATTGTAGAAGGTAGAGTTGATGTTACTGTCTACTGTCTACTGTCTAGTGTATGTGTTTTTCTATGCGTCATACTTGAGTATTTCTCTTTCTGTCTCTTCTTTGTAAAGTTATTGTTGAGAGTTGAAAGACTACATGTCTGCAGTATGCATGAAAATCCTGGAATGTAGAATGTAGAATGAAACGCCTGCATCCGTATCCGGAACAGATACAGATATACAGATCTACAATACAAAGAATAAAGGAGAGAGAGAGTGGTTGAAATTTGTAACATGTGAAGTTTCACCGACTACCGACACCGACTTTGTACTTTGTACTTTGAGCTTTGTGTTTTGTGTTTTGTGTGACTATCACATTTTACCAGCAAGAACAAGAAGTAGAAGAAGCAGAAAGTGTATAGTGTGTAGTTTAAAGTAGTAGTGAAACAGAGGTTTGGCAGTGGGTGATGTGGAAGATGAAATGAGATCCGCATAATCCACCTTATTTTAAATTCGTCCTACATTCCAAATGCCAAATTCCAAATTATTTATAAGCGAGGGACACACGCACCTAGACCCTAGAAACTAGAACGTAGATAAATGTGGGTGAATACCGGCTACCGGATACGGGATAAGAGATAAGGGGATGATGGGCAAAGAGGGAAATTCCCTGGTTTATTTTTCTACAGGAAAAAAGTTCCTTTGGTAAAAAAGGGGAGCTTTTGTAGTCCCTAACTTTCCCTAGAAATAACATGTCACCAAGGAGCTGACTCTGTACATTGTACTCTGCACTTTGCTGGATCCAATAAACCTGAAATAAATGTCTCAGTAGGTGGAAGAAGGAAATTCATGTACCGGTGTAGTCTGTAGTTTGTACATTGTACATATACGATATACGGGCAACATGAATGAGTGATGAAGAAGCTGCTCTACATTTGAATTTCTCAGTATAGAGTACACTATACACTGTACACTGTGTATCGTAGATGATGTGAAATACTTGTATTATTCAGCATGTTTATCATCAACATTTATCTCTGCTGTCAACAAGAACAAAATGACAAAGAGGAACACGCACCACATCATATATAATAATAATAATATCATCGCCACTCTTTACTAATTACACGTTGACATTCCTCGTTCCTCGATCGTCGTTCATCATCTGTCATCTGTTTTCTTTCATAATTGAGAAGTTTGAACTCAAATATACATATGCACACGTGTATAATTTACAAGAATCTCAGCAACTAGTATTTCTTTCATCAATAATAAATAATTTTTACTTTTTACTAATTTATTATTACAATTTATTGTACAATAGTTACTTTAAATCCCTATAAATAATTAAAAATGAAATAAAACCATTCGTTTTAACATAAACGTTAAACGTTTTTTGATTATAAATTATAAATTACATCTGTAAAAAGAAAAAAGAGGTAGAAAAGCCTATCCTTTTAAAAATATAAAATATAAAGTAAATTAAGAAACAGAGTATGGATTTTTTATTCGACTACTAACTGCCAACTTTTTGGCATTGGGATTGAGATTGGGAGAGAGTTGACATTGTCAATTATGTTAAAAAGATTTGATCTTTTCCTTGTTCCGGCTCTTGACGATCTATGAATTTTGTATGTATTGTACTTCTTCTTCTCTTCTATTTAAACTTGATTCCATAATCCATAACGGAAAGTGGAGAGAGGAAAGTAGCAAGTAGCAGACGTTGTAAATATGCAACGATCTTACATCTTAAAGCTAAAAGTTAAAATGTAAAAGCCTAGAAACTCTGCAGTATAAAGTAAAATGTAGAATTTGGGCTGAGATTTGAGAGCTGGAATATGATGGGATGAAAAATGTGTTCCTGTTTGACGCTCCAAAAGTTTCTGACACAATGAAATATATGGAAATGAGTGAGTAATATTGTGTATAAATCTGATTGCCAAGGAAGATGAAGGATTAAGATGAGGACGATCATGATCATGCTGACGATCATGCTGATGATTATGATTATGATGATTATGAGAATGATGAAAACTATCTTTATGTCAGTCTGCCTGTCTGTTGTCTGTCCATCTGTCTGTCGCTCTCTCTTTCTCCATATGTATAAAGTACAAAATGTATACTTACTGTAGAGGCAGATGAAGAGAGGAGAGAGGAAAAAGGTGGAACATGAAAAGTATGCAGAAGAGACGAAAAGAGAAGAGCTTAGAGCTTAGACGGGAAAGAGCCGTAAAATCTCGTCACAATTAATTTGAAGACTCTTTATATTAAGTAAGGAAATTCTCAAGCAGTGCAAGATAATAAAGTGACTTTTATGGAATAATATGAATAGAGATGGATGGATAAAGATAGCAAGACGAGCAGCGAGCAGAGAGGAGAAGAGACGAGCAGAGAGAAAGAGGGAGAGAGCAAAAACGGGGGAGATGGAAGATAGAAAATACTAGTGCGAGTGCAAGTACGACTACGACTACGAATACGAGTACGAATACGATCCTTCCATCTCAGGCCATAAAAAGAGTTGAGAGTAAAAAACAGAGTAAGAGCAGACACGCAAAGGAGAGATAAAGAAAGAAAACTCATATGTCCTTTAGTAACACATCTATCATATATCATATTATTCTGCTTTAAATAACTATATACCTATATCTATTATCTATGCACCACTCCAACTCCAGTGGATATTGTGTATATTGTGTATTGTATTATGTAAGTCAAAAACTCCAAACACACTACATTTGCAAGTATTAAACATAAGAATGAATATTACAAGTTGACAGCTTGAATCATTTTACATGTATACATATATATAAAAAATGTACATGAAAGTATACATATAGCTTCTTCTATCTTCTATCATACATATCTCATATCTCAAAGCTCAAGATTCAAGATGATACATAAGTATAAGTAGGAAATATATTATGGAGGCCATGGTTGATGGTTGATGAGTATGCGTCTCCAGACAGGAATCAAGGTGAAGAAAGAATGAATTTATCTTCCTTCTGGATTCTGGATTTTGGATTCTGGAGAGAAATTTCAACTCTAGCTTCAGCTGCAATTCTACATATAAAGTATACACGCCGCTCTTCTCTACTCTTCTCTTTTCCATTCCATTCCATGATCATTTAAATTGTGAATGATGTCTGTCTTTTGTAAAGATGAAGCCATTCCCATTGCCTTTCTCTTTTTACTTTCTACTTTCTACGGCAAGTAATGGAGAAGATCTCCTTTGTGCAATATGCATGTGAGATATGAGATATGTAAAATGATACTGGATTCGACAAGCTCTCTATATTATGTAAAATGTGCACCGTACACTATATTTGCTATACGAAACATGGATGCATAGTGTGTTCGGATTTCCTACAGGATTCCGGTATTATTTTTCCCATGTCTCCTGTATCTATATTTTTTATACATACTAAATAAATGACACTTTCCCTGTGAGCAAATACCGTTGCCAATGCCAGTGCAAAAGTAAAAGTAAATGTAAAATGTACAGTACATTCACTCAGTTAGATACACACAGATAAAAGTCATATTCTGTACTCTGTATTCTTTATTCTTTATTCTGTGCTAAGCCATATGGTTTATTCCTACAACACATACCAAAAAAAGAGTATAACATAACACATAACAGAGCATAACAGAGTAGACGAAGACGAGGACAGTAAGAGTCACAGTCACATATAATAATCATAAAAGAGGAAAAGGAGTTTTGTTCTCGCACTGTAAAATTCATACATTACACAGACACAGAAAGAAACAGGAGGAGAAGAAGAAGAAGAAAGACGTTGATGCTTAAAAGCTAAAGCATAATAAATAGCTTCCTCTACATATTCCTCAACTCAACTCAACTCATCTCGACTCAACTCAACTGTTCACTGTTCACTTTTCCCTTTTGCTTTTCCCATACGACTCTTCCTCTTGGGCATCCCTCACGTCTCGGGAACCATGTACGAATGTACGATGCTGGATGTTGAATGTAGACTATGAGCTGTGAGACTCACTCACACATCCACCATCCACCATCCACCATCCACCATCCACATAAATAGACAGAGAAAAGTAGTGGGCCTCTTTCTTAATATGCATAATATATGTACATAATACATCCAAAAGAGAAAGAAAGAAAGAGAGAGAGCAAGTTTCTACATTCTACATTCTACATAAATGTTCCTAATTCTTGAATTCGTTTTGAAACTACTTATGACAGTTCATATTATCTCCAGAGCTTCTCCTTGTTCCTACTTTCTACTTTCTACTCTGTAGGTTCTAGTTCAGCAATGCATAACTAATATGCACATCATGTACCTATATTCTGGATTCTGGATTCTGGAGTTTGGATAAAATGAAGAGTGGAGACCAGTCGTGCCGTAAACTGTAAACTGTAAATTGTAAACCTTCTTCTGTTTTCTGGATTCTTCAGATGCTAGACTCTAGTAATATTCATATTCATATTCCTATTCATGTTCATATTGAGAGTATTATAAGTTTATAATGTGTAATGGTACATGATGTGCAGAGGCCTATTATTCCCATTCCCCATTCCCCATACCAAAGACCGAAGACCGTAGATGGGCAATCACTTTTAATAATACAAATGAACTCTTCTCCTCTTTCCTGTATGCATAATTATTAAGATGCTGAACAGAAGAGAGCAGAAGGGAACAGAAGAGAAGAGAATCCAGACAGACATGGAAGTATATAAATGACTCGTAATAAACTCTCCAGACTTGATTCTCTCTCCACATTCTACATTCTACATATTTCTGTCTTCCTATTTCACATTTATTATTATTATGACAAAAAGCCCACAAAGCATGGATTCATGGATTCTTGGAATTTGGAATTTGGAATGTCGACTATAAACTATCAACTATCAACTACATGATACATGATACACAAGATGCACATCTTTTCAAGGATGTAAAATGTAAAATGTAAAAGGAAAAGGAAGGAGAAAGTCATTCCTTTTCTTCCTCGTTTCTCGTCATAATAAAATATCATTTTATGTGTATAGACAATAGAATTTGAATAGAGGCAGAGGCAGAATCCTCCTGTTTCGTATAGTAAAAGATTCACATTCATTTACTATCATCTTCTTATGTCTTCTGTCCAGAGTCCGGATTCCAAACTACAAACTCCAAACTACAAACTGTAAAATATGAAAACTTGCCATGCCTTGACTTGACTTTTCATTTTATTTCTCATTCCATCATCTCTCATATCCCATCTTTCATCTTTCATCCTTCATCCACACATGAAATCATAATAATAATAATATTTTAATGAAGATGGGAGAGATGATAATTTATACTGCATTTACTTTATGCTATATATATTCTGAAAGATATACTCTAAAAAGTAAGCTATATAAAAAGTAAACTATATTTAACATTGGCCTTTTTGAATTAGAATTAAAATTATGACGGACGACAACCTGTCATGGAATTTATATATTTAATATTTAGCTACACATTTCTTTAAGACTATAAGCTCTATAAAGTACAAAGTAAAAGGTAGCCGTAGTATTTACTAGAAATAGTAAATAGTAGTAGTAAGTAGTAGTATTATAAAATGGTATCTTATATAAAAAAGTAAAAGGATGATATTTGACTGGATTTGAAATTTGAATTTGAATTTTACCTGCATACTGAAAACTGAAGACAGAAGACAGAATACACAACACACAATACCCAAAGAAAGAAAGAAAATAAGTATTTCATGAGAAGAAAATGGGAAAAGAAAAACACAACAAAGAAATGTGAAATGAAATGACAAGGAAATAGGATTAAAATGTCAGGATGAAAATAAATAAATATACATCAAGAAAGAATCAAGCATCAAGAAAGAAGAATTATACAGGGGATTTCTGAAAAGGAATGACAGTCAGTTTTCATCTGCATTTTCATTTTTAGAACTCTAGTGAAAAACGGGGAAAACAGAAAAGGGGAGAGAACAGACTGTATTTTGTATTTTGTATAATATACACCTTTTCATTCATTCACTCATATTTCACATTGCTTTAAATTTAGCGTTCTCTACACTCTCGAGCCAAAACCCACAGTACAAAAAGTACACAAAATACAAAATGTCATATTGATATTTGGTATTTGGTATTCGTCGTCTATACAATATAATATAATATATAGCTTTGGTTTGGTTTGGTTTGGTATTACACAATAATAAATGCACACGTGCTCCTGTATGTGAATGTGTGAGATGGAAAGTTATGAGGAGAGTGAGAGTGAAAGTGAAAATGAATGTGAAGGGAAACTGAAAAAAAGGGATGTGATCTCAGCTCGAAACTCGAGACTCTAAACTCAAAACTCGGGAAAAATCTTGTGTCATCCTAAAACTAACTGTATGATATCCCATATCCTATTTTGTACTGTACTGCATTGCAACAGACTAGAATCTTGCATCTAAAGTCTAGTATGAAAGAAAAAAGAGAAAAAAATAGGAAAAAAGGGGTGTACATAATTTTGTTCCTTGCGTTAGTGTGTGAAATTTATCTGCATATTGTGTTCATGTGTGTATTTGGTATTTGTATCGTGTGTTGTGTGTTCCATATGTAACATGTAAAATGTACAACGTGCAGTGTGTTCAGCATTCAGCATTCGGTATTCAGAATTCAGATTCAAATGGAGCCGAGAGTTGGGAAAGAAGGAGAGGAAAAAAAGGGAAACTGGGAGAAAAGATGGAAATAATATGGAAATAATCTCTTTATGCACTCGCCCAACCCACAGCCACATTCACATCCACAGCAGCAACCAGAATCAGAATCAGAAGCAGGATCCAACTTTTGTACATGTATTTTTCTTTTCTATTTTCTTCAGAGGATCTGTACTACAGATGCATATCAAATATCAAGTTGTATACAGAGTACAGAGGAGTATTTTTGTATATTATATCTATACAAAGATGAAATATTGAAGTTCATACAGACTGTCACAGAAACTCGAGTCTAGAATCTAGAGTCTCGAGATTCTGGCGGCGAATGCAAAAGGCAGGAGTACACACAACACACCAACAACATATCTACAAGATTCACGTATTCCGTAGTAAAACTCGTAATCGTAATCGTCGTAGTTGGTTCGTGGTGATGGTGGTGGTTGTGATGCAACAAACGTAAGAAACAGCGAACAGCAAGGACGCGAACGAGTAAAAGTACGGCTTTCCCTCTCCATAATATTCTCTGTACATAAATCTGTGTTTTGGGGTAATAATGTGTTCTGAGTTCGCTTGGTTGCATTTCACTTTAAGGAGTTTTCATGTACTTTCTCTAAAAGAAGAGAAGGCAGAGCAATGCGGAGCGGAGGAAACAGAAAGAACATTCACAAGTACACACTACACATGCTCAATGCTCATACACGTATAAAAAAAGTAAGTACATCAACAAATAAACAGCCGCTGGTTGTAAAACCACAAGAATCCAGAATCTACATTCTAGAATCTAGAGGATCGAGGATCATTCTCACTAGACAAAAATAAATAAATAAAATAAAAAAGAGGCAGAGAGGCTCATATGAATGTTTGTGTGTTTGCGTGTGTGTGTGTGGTTGAAAGTTGGAAGGCATGGTAATCAAATATCAAAGGATAATCTGTTGTCTCTTTTATTATCTTTTCTGGTTTCTGGTTTCCCATTTCTTCCATTTTTAACTACAACCATTCTTTTCTACACCATGAGTTTTTATTTTCAATCATCAAAGAATAACAATATACTTTTTTTCGTATTTTCTATTCAGTTTTATCCATTAAAATTAGAAACTCGAAATTATAATGTATTTTAGTTTTAAATTTTAAATTCGTCAGCTTTTAACTCATACGAAAAATAATTATCGAGAATCATCTTTTTATTGAGAATTTTTAAAGAAATGTTACAGTAAAAAAAGAGCATTTTATAACATGATAAAAAGGTTTATTTTGAAAAGTTCCTTGGAAAATAAGTATAGTAGCACAACAGCCAACGACCTGTTTTTTATACCTGTTTCCTCCAAAAAAGTGTCAATTTTATGTGTACACACGTGTGGAAATGGAAAGTCGAAAGTGGAGAATGGAGAATATGGGGAATTTAGTCGCATAAGATATGAATATGACGCATGATACGCGAGAAAATGCAGGTAGGCCTCTTTTTTCTCCGGAGTTTGAGCCTGTAGAAAACTATATAGTTGTAGCTTGTAGATTGTAGAGTCTCCTCTTTTATTTTATTTTATTTTATTATTTGGGAATGGAGATGCAGATGGAGATCAAGATGGAGATTTTATTTTATATCTTGTACCAACAACAAAGACAACATCAATATGACAAGGACAACGACAACGACAGAGACAGAGACAGAGCCAACCAACAACCAACGAACCGACGACAAAGACAACATCTAGTCATATCTATATTCTATATCTAAGTATTTCTATACATTATACATTTACCATTTTATCAAGATATCTACACCCTACATTCTACACGCATTTACTACGCTTTTACTTTCTCTTTTTTGTACTTGGCATGGAGACAGAAACAGTTTTTTCATCCTTTCTCCATACTCCATACTCCATTCTCTTTTACTCCTTTTCCTTTTCTCTTTTGCAGTGGAGACAAGCTGGAAGCTTTTTTATTGTACAATTTTCACTTATTACTAAAAGGCAAGAAAAGATGCTGTCATATCTGTAGAAGTGCAGAAGAAGGAAGGAGGAAAGCGTTTTTTAAAAGTTTTATCTATGTACAATGTACAATGCACCATGCATAATGTACATGTATACTTCTATTGTGGAGTGAAAAGTCATGTGTCATGTATTTACAGGGTAGGAGGAAAATAGGAGCAGGGAAATAATGGTAAAGACACAAGACACAATGTACAATGTACATTGAACATTGTTCATGTATTTTTCTGCACCATCAGAGATATCTATACAGTCTGCAGCTGAGCTGCAGTTCTTCTTCTTCTTATTCTTCTTTGTCTTCCGACTGTTCTTCTCTTGTAAACATGAAACATGAATTCGTTGGATGCTGAATTTTGGATCGACTTTTATTTTCCAGCAGCTACTCAGTCACGCACTCGCTACTCGCTATGTTGTATCTTGTATGTATCTTTTCATAGTGCGTGTATCTGTATCTGTATTCCATCCAAAATCCAAAGTCTGCACTCTACACTCGTTTCAAATGACGAGCCTGGAGTACACGCATATTGATATCACTGCGTAGGGCGTACATTGTACAGTGAGTATGATACTTATAGGATATATGAAGGACGCTTGAGTTTGAGTTTGAGCTAAGCTGAAACTATGAGACTAAAAAAGTAAATATATAGTTTCCTCCCTCTAATGCATAAATAGAAGTCAAAGCCTAATCCTAATATATTGAGTTGAGTTGAGTGGAGAGTGGAGAGTCGAGATGCGTGGCCATCCTTAGCCCTTGGTTATTGTCCATACATAGATTCCACTTTCTTCAATGTTATCATCATATTTCTACTTTCTTCTTTCTCCTCATTCCTTGTGTTCTTCGTCTTTGGTGTTTGGTCTTTATATGTTCACGTTTTACTATCTTTTTCTCTTGTTTTCTCTTGTTTGAAGCTTGAAGCTTGAGGGTTGAAGAACGAAGAATGCAGAATCAGGAAGAATACCAGGAAATAAGAGAAATAGACACAAGCATACCAAAATATGAAAACAGGAAAAGAGAGAAAGAGAAAGAGAAAGAAAGAGAGAGGACGTGCACAAAGTATCAAAAACCAAAATACAGTAGAAAGTTGAAGAAAAATAAATCCAAAGATGAAAATTTACACATATAATACGAAAAACACACACACAAAGAACACAGGATGAAGCATTGAAGCAATCCACATCCAATTCAATGTCATGTCCTTTAATGTAAAATAGAGTAAAATGTAGAGTGCAGTGCAGTAATTTGATGTGATATTTGATGTGTATCATAATCATGTATAATGTATAATGCATTCTTCATTCTTCATTCTTATACGCACAAGATAAAAAATGATGAAAATAAAAAATAAGCCGGGCCCATCCTTCCTCCTCTACTTTACTTTCCTCGAAGACATGCACAGTTTTTTTTTGCATTCTTCATCATTACGTATTATTTTCCTTTTACCTTTTCCTTTGTAAATTCTACATTCTACATTTTACATGCTCAAAATACTCAAAACTCAAAACTCAAAACTCAACACTCTACACTCGCACTCGCGAGTCTCCTCTTTACGACTACTTTTTTCCTGGAGCATTCAAAATTCAAAATTCAAAAGTAAAATATCTATATAATATCTCTGTTCTCTATGCATGATGATGATGATGGCTTTAAGCTGACGCATGAATTATTTCATGCACTGTCATAAATTATGCAGCTATTCTTGACATTCCCATGTAACATATATTGTATATGCTACTCTACTATGAAAACGGTGTACGTTGAGTCTGAGTCTGTCTGAGTTTGTCCGTGTATCTATTATTCTAATATTTAATGCAAAGTGTTGATGGAGTCTGGAATGAGGATGAAGGAAACAAGAGAGAAAATAGAGAAAATAGAGAAAACTAGAGAAAAAAAAGAGAAAAAACTCAAGTGTATAATAATAATATGGACGGATGGTATGAAAATGAATTGGAATGAAGCAAGGAATAACAAGGATGTGAAATGGGAAGACATGAAGAATCCTCAACTGTAGACTGTGTAGAATGTAGAAAGAAGATGCGGATGCGGATTCAGTTCCAGAACCAGATCCATGTGCAACTCTCTCTCTCTTTCTCTCTCTCTCTGTGTTTCCATCTCAATTTCTCTCTTCTATGCGTCTGTGACACTCATCCAACATCCGACATCGTAGAATCTACATGTTCTGTTTGTGAAAATTGAGGAGACTCCAAGCTCCAAACTCTATACTCCAAACTCAGTCCGAATTATTGCAACTCACTAACCCTCTCGCTATGACTCTAAGAGTGTTTCTATTCCTGTGCAGTGTGCACACGAGTTTCTATCCGAGCTTCTTCTTCTACTTGGTTCTGGTTCTGGTTCTGACTCTGACTCTGGCTTTGGTTATGTCTAACATCCAGCATCCAGCGTAAGATGAATAAATGAATGAAGTTGGGAAATGAAGTCATAGTCAGTCAGCTAAGACTTGAGAGAAGAAGAGAAAAAGAGAAAGAGGAGAAAAAGCATCAGGAAAAGAAAGTAGCTTTGCATGTAAGCATCTCTTGCTTCAGCGGATGTCACCATGAGCCATAAGCAAAAGACACAAAGAGAAAGAGAAAGTAAAAGAGAGATGAAGAAATAGAAAAAGGCTGCCACTTTCACTGCTATTGCTATTGCCATTGCCATTGCTACAGAATCAAGAATGGAGAATAGAGAATAGAGATATTGCTACTGTCTGTGTGTCTGTGGAGGCAGTAGCTTTTCATGGAATGTCTCCGTTTTAAAAATGGCGTCAATTTCCTACACATTTGCCAAATTCCTTGAAACTCTACTTCTCTATTCACCATTCTCCATTTCATCCACATCCACTCGCCCTCCCTCAGGCCAGAAAAGGCCAGCAAAGAACACAACAGACCAAACTACAGAAGACCATAGCAGAAATTTGAGAAAAAATAAAAAGAAGCAACAAGATGAAAATACATGGAATATGAAGCTATCCATCTCTAGGAAACTGTAAAAAACAGTATACAAATTTGCATACTCGTCACTCACAACTAGAACTACAACTAGAATCGAGAGTCCGTGTGCAATGTACAAAGTTTTTACAAGAACACATTTTGAACATTGTGCATCCTCTTGTTTTCATCAGGAGAATTCCCAAGTTACTCTCTCACGTTGCGAGTTGCGAGTATTGTCTTATTTTCCAAGTGTCCTTGTTGTTCTTGTACTTTTTCTGTTTCTTGCTCTTGTCCTGTTTCTTATTCTTGTTCTCATTACCCTTTATTCCTTATTTGTTATTCAGGAGTTGAGGAAGGAGGAAAGAAAGAAAGAAAGTGAGTGAGTGAGTCGTCCGAATATGCAAAATGCGAGCATCCTGAAAATCCTCCAAAGTAAAGGGAAAAGACAGAAAGAGAGAGACAGAGAGAGAGAGAGAGAGAGAGAGGGGAAATGGAAAATTTAAGCGAAAAGGAATGAATGAATTTGGTACAGGAAAAGGAAATCGTCGCTTATCTTTTCAAAAGCAAAATGTTCTTGTTTCTTACTTTGCAAAGGCAAAAAGTACAAAATTTCTTACTTTGCAAAAGCAAAAAGTTATGAATTGCATCAGTGCACATTACTCAATGATTCGGCCTGTATGCTTATTTCGGGGTTCATTCTCAATCTAACTAGGCCCCAAAATAAGCATACAGCCCGAATCA
>JABASP010003185.1:0-15305 GCA_019776565.1 Sminthurinus signatus | reverse complement strand
CTATATGTGTTATGTACATGAGAAAGAGAAGAGAGCAAGTATGTAAAGAATAAGAGTATAGAAAGGGGGGTATGTAGAATGTGGATATAGTTAAAATTAAAGCAATGTATAGCTATAGCTTTGTCCTATTTGCCTCTGTGAAATACATTTATTTGATTTTAGCATACAGAGAAAAGCATAGAAGAAACCCTTCTGTTCATGTTATCACAGTCTATTCTCTTTTGAGTTTCTTTGCTTTTCTTATCTATACTGCAAGTATACATACAAGAAAAGTACATGTACATGTTAACGAGTCAAATTCTTCTTATGCACAAAATATTTTTATGCTACACATATCATATCATACATGTAGGTTATCCATACCTATCCACCCTTTAAACCATCTCCTTCCCTTCTCTCTACTTCGGATACTTCCATTCCAATTTACCAGTTGAAAGAAGCCAAGTCATAATAATGATATCTCTTGGCAACTCTTTATATTTGTACTGGAATATTTTTTCTTGCCTCTGATATTCACGGAATATCATATGCATAACTTCTCATCATCATGAGTAGTGAGTAGTTTCTTTATGCACAAAGATACTTCTTGAATCTTGATCATCTCCAAGATGATCAAACATTGTTAGACCCCGGTAGACTCACAACAATTAATTACCGTATAGTGTAAATTTTTTGATGCACATTCTAAAATTCATTAAAACTTTCTTTAGATTCTTGTTTTATAGCTTTTACAAATGACACTGAAACTATTTGAATAAATGAATAAAATGTGTAAAAACAAATCAAAAGAATGGAATGATAGAAACTTAATACATCATAAATGTGCTAAGTTTTCACCATGGTGAATTCTTGAACATTAAAACTTGGAAAATAAGTGCCAAGAAGTCTCCAACATATACATGTTAAAGTGAGTTCATGAGTTTTTAAATCCTGTTTTCAAATACTCAGAAAAGAGAGTATGTATCGAAGAATAATAGTAGAAGAATCCTGTGATTCGTGTGGTTTTGTCGTTTGATATGTAGTTTTGTTATACATATTATGGTTCGTTTATCACATGGTTGTGATAAACAAAGTGCAATATAATGCGAAAGATTCACAATGGTAGGAATCACATTTATGAGTTTAGATAATAAATAACTGTTGGTACATTGTTGTTGTTGTGCATGTAGTACATTCAATACAAGAGCAGCTTATAATTTAATGCAACATAATATCATGTACATAGTGTATACATAATACGACAACATTTAACATGCACGCTCCACTAAACTAATAATAGCATTGTATATAGATGAATCTTTTCAACTTTACTCTCATTATTCAATAATAATAATAATAATATTCTAGTTACATTCTGAAAGCAGTAATTAAATATCATAACACATAACTTTGAATTGTCATTGTTCATGTGTTTTATGTTTGAGGCTTTCCACAGTTTATATACATTTATCGGCACATGTATTTCAAACACGAAACTCTGTCGTCAACAAAGAGTCGTAATATTCTACAATAAAAGCTATGGTACTAGTGTCATTTTGTACTTTGAATTTCTATGAATTATTACGAATTATGATAGTATAGGTTATAGGTAATTCAACAAGGTTATATTATGACTTCCATTACTTTTCAGACTTTTCAAGTAATAAAAAAAAATATCAAAAGTGAACAAGTCAATAACGACCACTCAAGGTCTGAACATGTAAGCACCAACTACAGTTACAGACTTTATCAACAACTAACTTGTTCATTATGTATTTAATTTTCTAGAGATTGATTCCATTCCGACATCGTTCGTTTCCTTTCAAATGATAAATGAGATGACAGACGAACGAAAGCCCGAGTTAAACTCCGTGTATGACTCAAGTTCTCGTTTCCAAGAGGAAGAGAGAAAGAAAGAGAGAGAGAGAGAGAGAGTCGAAGAGAGCAAAAAATGGGAATAGGAAGGGAGAGAGCAATCTGATCAATTGATGTATGAGTGGCCACAGAGGTAGAATAAATAATATCTCAAGACTTCGTCTCCAAAGAACTCAAACCCTCGATCCTTTCTTCCTTCTCCTTTTAAAGAACCGACAACACCGAGATATGCTTTTTTTTTGCTTTCATCGACTCACTCATATCTCCCGTCAGGAAATCAAGAGTCCAAAAGACGGAATCTTTCAAATCTGTGTGTATAACATATTTTCCGATCAGTTCCTCTTAGCTTATGTCCTCACTTTTATACATGGATATAATACGCAGTTCTTGTCTTTTACTCACATCTTATAGTGATGTGATTCAAGGAATCTCAACAAATTTAAAAAGTTTCGAAACTGACCTGTCGATGCACATATTATATGTATCGTTTAAGTGATGAGAAAACTCAATGAATATTACATTTGGATTTGGATCAAGATCAACTCTATAATGTATCTGAATTACATCAAACGTAGATAATAAATAATAATCCATAATATAATGTAACATCACAAAGCATTATTACAAAATACTTGTAGTTCACAATTCCTTTTCTCCCTCACTTTCTCTCTCTATTTGGTTATTCTTCTCTGCATACAAACTAGAACAGACCATTACATATCTACTATCTACACACTCACTTACCAAGTTTAAGCTAAACTTGTAAGAGTATGATCAAACTAGGAGAAAAAAGAACGTTGAGTTAAAGAGCGGAAAATCAATGGCGTTCGCTTACGAATGGTGTACAGACAAATGTGCATACACTGAATACACTCACAAGTATGTACAATAATATTCTTACCCTCCCTCTTGATTCAATATCTTCGTCCTTTCTTTCTACAATACAACTGGGAAAGTAGTGCACACACACACTTTCTCCGTGACTATAAACTACATGAAAATGCATTTTCTATAAGTTTTCAAAAGAGAGAATACAACACTTTTCTGTAGTACCTGCCCAAAGAAGAAGACTGACTGAAGGTGCTTAAGAAACTGCAGCTGTGTATGTATACATCTATGACGAGTTTTGTATGACCTAGGCATGTTTCTCATACAAATATATAAACGAATACGATACGACCTTAGACTCTTTGTACATGTGTATAGGCACATGTATATATTCTGGAAACTCATAGCATTGTAGATTGTAGCAGTGCAAGCCTGGGTATGTATTTGCTAACATTCTAGTTTCAGTTTCTCCTAACCCTCTGCCAACCTAGCTGTCTGCCTTTCTGAGTTCAAGCTTGCTTGCTGCTGCTTGGTAAATTCGATGGTTCAGGATTTCACTCTTTCATTCCTTTCCCTTCACTACAACTTTTGGGTAACATGAGGAAGGGAGAAAGAGAGAGAGAGAAACTTGGTGAGGATATCCTTTGAGTTTGAAATATAAATATTAGCATCAGTACAGCTTTGGTTTCACTCCAAGTTATACATAACAGACCTTTTTCTTGAAATATTATTTCAAAAATTTTCAAAATCTCATACTTTTGTTTAAGAGACTCCAATTTATGAAATCCAGACCTCTAGATTTTTATAAATGTTTCACAACTTTTATAGTTTTTATCAAGAGATCAATATAAAACTACAGATTTGAAATCACTCCGGTTTTATATATACTGCCAAATATAGACATTTTTGAAAATTTTTGAAGTCATGAGATGCACAGATAAATACATATTACATAATACATTTGTGTTTGTAATTTTAGGATACTACTGCTGCACGTATGCTCACTATTCACGGTTTCATCATTTCATGACACGAAGATATTTTTATTCACAAAGCAATCAGGTTTCAAAGTAGCTTTCTTTCCTATTTTATACTGGTTTAGGGGAGAGAAATGCTGCTGTGAACGAATACGCTGTAAATATTATGTATTTAAGTTTGAGTTAGACAAGGGGGTAATGTATCTGTATGTATCATTTTGCTTGCGGCTCCTTCTCTCTCTCTCTCTCTCTCTCGCTCTCTATTGCATTCATTCGACACAGCATACGAGATGAAGAGAAGAAACAGACGGGAAACCCTAACTCGAGGTCCTTTCGGAGTTTTACTCCCTCTTCGTAGATACAGTTGAACAATCACTCTCTCCACTCCAAGTATTTCACACACAACCCAACATACTTGGATTGTAACAAAACAGGAAAGTTGAAGTATAAGAAGAACAAATGATGATAATTCTTTTGAAATTTTTATTGAAGCAACAAATAGAACGTCATACAGTCATAAATACAATAATATTCCTGTTGGAATATTTATTAGTAGTGTCTACACATATAGATGTAATAAGAAAAGAGACTCGTGTGACTCCCCTTTGAAATTATCCTATATTATTATTATATTCGACAGGAATCCCGAGAAATATTTATATACTGACATTTTGTCGGTAGGGTTTTTGTTCAAATTCATAGAACAATCCGATCGATATCACATCAGAATCTGATGAGTTGTCATATTCATCATGCTATAGCTTTATCAAAAAACGTCGGATGGTAGTATTTTGATAATAATAATAAAAAAACACAAAAGTCATCAGAAAATCTGGATTCATACTATATTTAGGCCGGGTAAAGAAGATGACTACAAACTCAAAATGATGAATTAAAAATACATAAATACTTGTGCTCAAAGGAGTGTTTTTTTTTAAAAAAAAAATAACAGTCCACATGCTTCTACATTTTTCTCCACATGAAAAATCATATTTAGCATCCTTTTTATTCCTATAAAAAAGGAAATAAACAAATTACTCATCTAAAGAAATGTTTATATAACTACGTGAAAAATTTTAAAGTCAAGGAAATTGTGATCAATGAGGACTCTTCAGTTGAGCTCTAAAACCGATTGAGCACACTGAGCAGAAAATTTTTATTTGCTCACTTGTGTAGAAAAAGTATACTGTCAACTGCAACAGGAAAGAAATCAAAAAAGGAAATGGGAAAAAATTAGTATGTGAGAGTTGTTGGTTTGTGTATGAGCTTCTGTTTGTGAGAGTATATTATATACATAAGCCAAAGATAAAGGTTACGTTTCGGCGAGCATACAACAATAATGCATCTCAATAAGAAAAATCCGAGAAAGCAAGCAAGTCTAACTCTTTATTTGTTTCTATGACTTTCCCGTTTACAAACACAGGAACAAGTAGAAAGTACATAGTAACTGAAAAAGAACCCACGGAAACAAAGAAAGAAAGAAATTGCGGTACGATATGTTCATCTGGATCATAATCATTGTAGCACGTAGCATAGCCAGAGTCTCCAATTCGAAACCATTATCATCCAACTCCTATTCAACTACTATAGAAAGAGAACTCACAAATGATATGAAAGCAAAAGCGAAAAAGCTCAAACTTGAAAAAAAAAATCTTGAACTTGGCTTACATACTCGTACACATACAATATAAGTGGAAAACAAGGAAAGAAAAAGAAACGTGAGAAAGAGAGAGAAATGCGAGAGCAAAGCGAAAATAAAATGAATGTGCTAACGCCCAAAATGAGCCTCACAAACACTTTTACAAATGTCTCCAAAAAGTTTGGGTCTTCTCTCTTTTTTTCCTCTCTCTCTCTCTTTCCTTCCTAGGTATACATATTCCATATAGTACCACCGCTTCGCTTCGTCTGCCTTTTGGAGTCAACTCAACTCGACTGGTATACTCATAAGCAGAAGAATTGATGGAATTGTATACATACTTATTGGAAGTACAGATTCAGTCTTCAGACTCAAAGATCACTCAGACATACACAGACAACATGCATCCACATAAACATAAAAAATATGAAGAAAAAGTCGATAGAAAAACCATCCTAATAATCCCATGAATCCTGATATGACATCAAAATACATATTAACTTTTTTCTGTGTCATGACATAAAGGAAACACATCACCACACAGACTGACTTCGTTTACACTTGAAATACACTATCATGCCTTTCTTTGTAGTGTCATCGTCTACATATATATATACATTCTTTTGTCAATGCTATCATCATGGACAAAGTTGATCCCGCTCTATTACCAAAATAAATTTTTTTTTATTCCTCTCATCTTGTGTCCAGTTGTGTGTGTTTTTTTTTAAAGATTTCAAATGCTTCAAAGTACAAAGTGGAATTTTTTTTAAAGCACATGGTTAGCCAATTTTTCAAGTGAGAATATTTATGCAGTCAGCATGGAATTTGCAATCCAATCAAAATCTCAATTTATCTTCATAACATTGGATTCAAACACCAACAGGAAAAGAACATTAGATTTCTGTGTAATTTTTCTCCTCTATTTTGTTATTTTTCTTTAATCTTTAATACTTTTTACTGATATAGTAAAAACTATTTTGAAAAAAAAAAAGAATTCACAATACAACATAAATATGAACGAAACAATTTTCAACTCATGTTAACTCTCCGAAAATTTAATCGTTTATGCTATTAGTCATCGTACTTAAAAGTATTCTATTTAAATTTATTATCCATCGTCACAGTAAAAAAAAAATATCGAATCAGCATTCTGTTCTATGTCATATATCAATATCTTGTTCATATATAACTTGCATCTACATATGTAAAACAAAGCAGAAGCCATGTATATTTTGTTTAAGTTGAGTAATTCAGAATACCCTATCTAATACATGAGGTGTTTTGTACATACATACATATGTATACATATATTTATGCATACATATACATTCGACTGTTCAACGATTCTGTGAGTATCAAGTGAAATGAGCAGATTTTTATAACCCCTCGACCAATGGAAAATGTAAACGTGTCGTACGCCATAAATAATATACTAGTGCAACACACATTTATTAGCTCATGTGTACATAATCATGTTTCATCATGTTTATCATTCGTATCATATTTAGTTTAGTTTTGGACCATAATAACATCGCAATTCCAGATTTTAACTGCTATACCCCAATGAAATATGTGAAATCTAAGATAATATTTTTTTTTAGTGTCAGTACTATATCTACATGTACATGTATTAATTGTACTTTAACCTTTGCAAAGGGATTTATTTATTAAATATACGAAAATGAAGAAACAACCAAGTTGCAAGTAAGAACACAGGACCAAATAAAATAAGTTATATTGCATAGCTGCTGCTGAGCACGGGCATGTGTAATGTATATTAATATACAATGTACATTTTGTACATACTACTTACATGGAACATGAATGATTCTCCTTCAGTTTGTCAGTATCTTTTTCTTTCTAATAGTGTGGGTAATTCGTTCCCTTTTTACATCACTTGTATCCCCATACACATCTACATACGCTTCCCCACACAACCAAACACGAATACACACACGTACACACACACACACACAAATGCAAGTGTCTGTGCACTGACATTAAAACATACGACCATCACAACAAAGCAGGCTTTTACCAAGACTTTGCCTCAAACAAATCCCTTAGAATTCACATCCAAACTCCTTTTCTCTCACATGGTCATACATAATGTGTGCAAGGTGTGTTACGTTTTAAGTTGTAATGATAGTCTCTGACTCAATAGTATATCAAACTAAACGGAAAAAGTTAAAATGAGTCTCAAAATATTTTAAACATATATATATATATATATATATATATATACATTTCAATTAAATGTACTTTTTAAAAGGAAATTTCTCAATGAAATTGTACAAATTTAAAGCATAAGAAAGGACTTTAGTCAAAATGTTTTATTAAAATAGAATTTTGAAAACCTCCAGAGTCTCTTCACTAATCTAAGCTATTGCTATTTGCCCTATACTCGTTCCAGTTCTAGCCTCCCTCATGTTATGACTCCCCGTCTCTTATACTTACACATCTCTCTATGCATATAGCATATTATACGTATAGCTACGGATATATGTGCACAAAGTTTCAAAACAAGCTCATATAATATACATACTTGTACAGCTCTCTTCTGAGTTGCAGCTCCAGAGAGAGAGAGAGAGAACCGGCAAGAGCTCTCCCTTCATTTTCTGCTCTACACTCTCTGGTTTCCATTCCATCTAAATCTAAAACCAGTGAGCTCAAAACTCAGATCGTACAATTGCCTATATGAAAGTCTCTATATCTTATAATCTAAACTATCTGTCTTCGTCTCCAGTCTCTCTTTCTCAACATGTTTTAACCTGTGCTGTCATCCACAATCCACATACTGCATGCTACATTATAATGTGTATTCACATTATACAAAATGCTAACCGACGTCAGGTTTTCCTCCTTTCTTTCAGAACTTCATAGTTCATACTTTCTGAAAAGCCAAATCTCTTAAATATACACGTGGAAATATTAGTGCAACAACTACAAGACATACTTTTATTACAAACCAATATAATCGTACAAAATCAAATCAAAACGACTGTTTTTGTTCAGCACAGATATAAAAGAACAAGAAAAATATTAAACAGCGTTTCTATTCTTTTCGATTGGATTGATCTATAAAAGAAGCAAGTTTGATAGTAAAATTGATATCACATTTTAAAATGTTTGACAAAGTTTCTTTTTCAAAACTAAGAATAATAGTTAGTTTTCAAACAAAACAAATTTGTAGAAAAAAAAACACAATACCAAAAGAAAAACTGCATAGTCAAAACAACAATAGAATACCATCTATATATACATTTTTAAAATGTATCTGAGAAAAAAGGTGGAACATGTTACAGAAGATTCAATTAGGTTTAATGAAAACATGAAATTCAATTACCCTTTCTAATTTGATTAGAGATTAACGCCATAGGTTTAGAACATGAAATAAGAGTCAGTGATATGCTGGCCAAGGCGACGACACGCTCTATGATTCGTCGTCATTTCCACACCTACACGTTATATATCTATATAATTACCTACACACCGATAGACATATAAAAGGACCTTTTGTGAACAAAGAAATAGGATACAAATATTAATGTAAAGTATCAACTTTTGTTTGCTATATATACTTTATTTATATACTTTATATATACATTATTAGTCAATAATGATTATTAAATAATCAGTCATTATGCTATTTTTGTTTACTGGTATTTTACTTTTTGAAATCTCACAAAGTAAAAGTTCTTGTACAGATTTATCAAAATAAAAATTGACTATTTTTCCCTCTTCAGTCGCGTGTAATAACATCAATGTTTTCTTTTTTGTTTTGTTTGAAAACGAGAGCTTCTTTTACTATATATTATCTTTGATATTAATCACTACTACATCTTGTCAAACTTCTAAATTAGACTAGACACGATGCATGCATCTATATGTGAATGTTGGTGACTGCAGGAGGAACAAATAACAGTGATTAGTTTTGTATGAGGTAGTTTAATCGTAAATTTTGGCTAGATTTTGACCAGTCCATTTCAAAGTTTTATAATATTACATTCTGCATTCTATATACTTGCTACTTTTTTTTTTACATTTAACTAATTTTCAACCTTTCTTATTTATTATCTATTTGTACATGAATAAGATTGAAGCAAGGCCAACATTTTTAATTCAAAAAACTGAATAGCAAGAGCACTAAAGAAATTGACATAGCCTCATTGAATAGTGTTATCCTCTCTTTAAAAAAAAAATTCTCCAGCGATATTTCAGGTACATGATCTTTGTCATGTGTAATTCCTATCCTCGTTTTAAAACGCAAAAGTAATAATTTAATTATTACTCTCAATATAATACTGACGAAAAGTTCCTACCAGCATCCATGTATGTGTATTCTGTTTATCTGAAAATATTTCAAAGATACTTGAAAATCTAACACTTGTCAATGACACATACACTTGAAAATAAACATGAAATCCTATACACATGCTCCCCATCGTTCTTCTACGTGCCCATCCATAGCAAAATATTTATAGAATCATGTCATTTTTGTATATATGCATAATATACTAAATGTCCGCCCTTTTGTCTGAGTAAACAGACAAACTAATTTTGTTCATGGTACATAATATGTATTTTCAACTAAACTAAAGGTTGACAAACTTTGTTAAAAAGGTTATAGTTTCAGCACATGAAATATATAGAGGAAAGTTTGAACTTGATTTCCCTTTTGATACCATTTAAAGCAGCAATGAGCAGTAAGATAAGATAAAATATTCATGTCGCAGTATAATATACTACCATCATCATGAGTTTATACGTAAAGTCCTTAACGACAATATTCACTAGTTAAACAATGAAATCAGGGATAAATAATCATACAAAAGTATATAAATCTCTTTAACATTAATGTTATCGATTCTTCATGTAAAGATAAAACGTAATAAAAACAATCAATTTGATGCCCGCAACGATTTCATTTTAAACTTAAAATTGTCCAGAGACGATTATCGCATATTACATTACAGATAAATAGTTTAATGAACTTAAAACATCCCACTTTCATACTTTTGTTTTTCATGAGTATTTTAGAACAAAAAGTAAATGGAAAAAATCCCTTATGTACGAATAAAACTTGACTTCATCAGGTAGTATTGTTTTTTTTTCTATTAATAAATAAACGCAGTTACATAGTTGTAATTCTTTTACTATATCTCGCAACTAGTAGGTCAAAAAAAATTTAAATTTTATAGATTAAATGACTTAAGCTTTTGAAAACAAAAGCAGAAAGAAGTGAACAAGATTTGTTCAATTAGTAAGTACAATATATATATATAGTATTGGCCTAGCTCAATATGAAAGAAATAAGTATTGAAGTCGAAAAAAAATATTTGTGGTTAGTTCCTATGATTAAATACACAGAATGACTGAAGTGAAGCCAGACAGTAAATCTATTGAATCGTAAACTATGAGACTAGATGTTGCAGACACTTCATATGCATAGCTGTCTGATGTGTGACTTTGTAACGTACACAAACGAAAGATATAGTTGACGCTAATGGTTAGAAGTCAAACCCTAAATGCTATCTCATTTCCTTGACAAAGACAAGACTAGAAAATCTTACAGCCGAACAGGGAAGAGGAATTTGTACAGGGGGAATTGAAGTAGTAGAAGTGGAAGTCGATCGATCGATACATATGCGTATCGACTTGTCATGTTCGAGCTCGGATGTATCTATTCAATACCACTTTTCGCTTTTTACTCACCCAGGTAAAATAGTTACTTGCTCTCTCAAACATAAATATACATGCACACAATCCCAAATCCTGCACTTTAACATTCTCGACTCCATCCAATGTTAAGTAAATTTAACAAGACTCTTTGTGTCAAATCGGCGTGTATGCATAATACATATCCACACATACAATACAATCAACATCTATCTATCTTGTAAAAGCTATCATTCCTTCTTTCTTTCTTTTTTTTTTTACTTTGTACACAAATCTCTTTGTATTTTCAAGGAATTGCAATGTAAAACATTCACATGTATAGAGTGCACTATACTCTCCATTCTCCATGATAAAACCAAGCCTATATATATATTCTGTTATTCTTTTTTTTCCCCACAACTCTCTGTATACCTAATCATCAATGACCAATGTATTATGTTTCTAGTTGATGCATAGTTTTCTTCTTCTTTTTTCACATACAAAATTACAAAGTATTACAATTTGGAGTAGATAAAATCTAATCTATTTTCTAGAGAACATGAACATTAGGTATCAGATGTTTCTTTAGAATTTTGTCAATGATTATTTATTGACATAGATCTTATTAAAACGTTCAAAGTTTTTAGCCTCAAATTAAATTTTATACTTGAATTCTCCCTTTTCCACATTAACAAATAACACATTACTCTTATGCCGGTATCAACTTTCTTATGGTAACAATGTAATTCCAATGGATTTTGTATGAAAAATGCATATATGTTTCACGATGGGAAAATAAAAACCCATGTAACGGTGAAGTGTGTATTTATTTTTGATTAATGTTTTATGTACTTTAGGTCAAGAACCGCCCAACTTGAAGATTTCAAAGTTTTTGAGTCTTTTTGAGCCAAAGTATTTTTTAAAAGAATTAATTTAATTTCAATTTGATATGTATAGTAATAGAAACGTTTTTAATCAAATTCCTTTCATATCAAATTTCACCGTTACAGGAGTTTTTTTTTTTACTTTCGTCTTTCCGTAAAAAATATAATAAATAAATAAATAAAACTAACCTCCCACACGATACTCCACTCCGTTACCTAAAACAAAATTTTGAAAAGTGTGATCAATGGTTTAGTTACTACTATCTTTGAGAAATGTTCATTATTTCTTATCATTGTTCCGTACAAGTTTTCAAACAGAGAAACAACTCTTTAATTTTTGGTCCACGTTACCATATGGCATACATATATATAAAAAATTCATCATGTTTGGTTTTATATTTTTTTTGTTATGGATTATGAATTAAAGTGTATAAAATTAGTACAAAGTTTCTAGTTAACAAATAAAAATGGTAAATTTACTTACATATAAATTTTGTATAAACTCCATCATGATTTTTGTAAGCTTTACCACGAATTTCCTTTTTTCCTGTCAATTGTAAAAAAAAGATCAGCAATTTGTAGGTTAAATGTATAATATGTCATACGTATATACTCACGTTTAAAAACTTTAACTGTATAGAGATACATCAGATATATGAGTGATGAAAATTTACATGAATTATAAGCCTATACAGCGTACAGCCTATACTATACCTTAAAGATTATGGATACTTTTACATACTTCTTAAGGAAAAAATGTTGTGTGTATGGTTATTTTTTAACTTACCGACAAAATGGACAATATCTTCTGTAGTACTAATCGGCGAAGCATTTATATTACTTGTACTCGTAGATTCACTAACTTCTACACTACTATCTTTCGTAGTTGCACTTTGTATATTTCCAGTCGAACTGCTCCCACCACTCCCGATTCCACTATTATTATTACTATTATTATTACTGCTACTACTACTATTTCCACTATTATTTACACTTAACGGACCAGAAGATGACGATGCCGATGATCCAATTGAAGACACGGGAATTGAATTTTCATTAGAATTAGTAGAATTTCCAATCGGTTGTATAGTTGTTTGTTGATTATTGTTACTAGTACTGGAATTACTAGATTCTGTAGAAAATTTCAACTTTTGGCGACTTTTAGGATTTGGAGATCTCGAGCTGCTTGAACTTGCAAGAGGAGAATTCGTTCCTGAAGACATTGTGGTTGAATTCGAATTATTATTTGCTGACGTAGCTCTTGAGGGGGAATTTTTTTGTTTGGTATGACTGGGATTGGATGTTCCATCCAATTTCTTATGTGAACTGTTGACTTCTTTACTTTCAATACTCCCATTTCTACCAGCAGTCCGATTATTTATCTCAATTAAATTTGAAGAGCTAAGTAACGACACTGTTCCATTTCGACTGATTCCTCCACTAAGAATATTATTTGCACTTCCATTATTAATATTCACGTTTGAAGTAGAATTGGAGTTAAAATAACCCTTATCCTCATTAGAATTCATAATGGGCACTCACACAACAAACAAACAATTTTATTCCGAATTTTCTTTTAATGGACGCTCAACATACTGACTTCCTTTAAATTAAAACAAAAGTTTTACTATGAGATCCAACTATAGTGCAACAGTTTTTTTTCATCTAAAACACAGTATCATTGCTAAGTATTTGATGACCCCACAACATACCTCATTTAATACCGTTGACTTCTAGGTGATATACTTCAATTTATGATCCTTTAAGCCATTGAAATATTTTTCAGATAATTCCACTCGGCTGAAATAAATCAAGGTACCTGAAAGATTATTTTAAAACAAAAAACAACACAATTAGTAAACATAGAATAAAACAAGCCAATCGTTATAATAATTTTAGCATATTGTAACCAGTAAATGCCATTGATATAAAAAAATGTTATGGATTCTTCTACAAACAATTTGTACAGTATTAAATGTTGTGCCATATATGTATCTGTGTATGATGTCACAATTATTTCCCAAAAAATAATATTATCTTTATATTCAGAAAATGTTCTAATGTACAATACTACATTTTTAGTCTACAATTATTTGGTTACACAATTAGTTTATTTCAACTTTCATTCCTTTGTATTAACTTTTGACATTTTTAACAAAGTTAAAAAGAGCAATGCGAAGGTGTCAAAAAACAAGCAGGTAATAGATGATTTATATTTTGTATTTTATTATATAGTCTTCCGTTTAATAAAAATTTGGCTTAATAACCTAGTCAAAGTAGTGCTCATTGCAATTAAAAACATACACATTTCCATATACAACTATTCGTAAATACTCATGTACATATATACATATCTATATGTCTGTACATATGTATAAAGAAATAGTGTAAAGATACATATTATGCATCAAATCAAGAGACGGGATTTTTATTGTTCTAAAAACTTGTACTTTTCTGTTGGTCATTGTATATCCCCACTTTATTTGTTTTTTACTCCAGGAATAAAGAAGTAAGGAGACTTTTGTAAAGGTGAATCCACTTTATGAAGAGGACACACAAGGCAGCACGTTTGCTCAATATTTACGGCGGCTGAGCTCCCATTTATTTCCCTTCCTTCCACTCACAATAAACTTGAATGCCATGTACTTCACTCTACACTTTATATTATACCAAAAGTTCTCTGTTTTTCCCTTTCCACTGAATATTGTGTGTATATTTTTTTTACAGCTCTCTGTCTATAGTTTATCTTGAAAGAATTACTTGGAATCGTACAACCATGACAAAACTTTACCAACTCAACACATAAGCATATGTACTATAATATAAAATACATGTAGTACATACAAGAATCTGTCTAGAATCTAGATGCATGTATACATATAATATTATAGATACATTATTTTGTGCATTTTATTTTGTACTTTACACTTTACAAATGTAATCCTGAGCAGACTTCAATGACCACTGTTTATACTTTCATAGTTTTTATATCATTCTGTCAACCAGACAATCCATGGTCTGTTATATGTATGAATTCACTTCAAACATCTATTGTGCATTATTCAAGTGTATAACATCATTTGGAGTATCTTCAAATATGCTTTATACATCATACAACCCCCCATTCATCAATAAATCACAAATAACAATTCAATCACTCAATACTTTTAATAAGAGATGAGTTACACAGAAAGCCATTCATTCATTGAGATTGTGTTGTATTTGTATCTTCATTCCAATTTTATTTCCATAAGGTACTTATTTATTACTTGTTTATGCATAATGTATAATATGTACACCACACATTCCTATTGCTATGTAGTATACAATTACTACTGAGTTAAAATTAAATCTACATCATGTGTAAAGTTACAGATTATACTATACTTGATATTCCGTAAAACATGATTAGCAAGGAGTTGATAATGCATCGATTTAGCCACATAAAACAAGGTTCAACGTACCTTT